>OMNM01051640.1:4020-18623 GCA_900302745.1 Parablennius parvicornis | reverse complement strand
TTTGTTTGTGTGAAAAAAAAAAAAAAAAAAAAAAGAAAGTTAAATAATGAGCTTAAATTTGACACTTTGTTGAGTTTTCTCCCTGGAGTTCGGTTGTAGAAACACATAAGAAAAACATCATCACTTCAGAGGATTCATGCAGAACGCCCCGTGAGTGTGTGTGTGTGTGTGTGTGTGTGTGTGTGTGTGTGTGTGTGTGTGTGAGAGTGTGTGTGTGTGTGTGTGTGCGTGCGTGCGTGCGTGCGTGCGTGCGTGCGTGCGTACGTGCGTGCGTGCCTCCGCACCTGTTCAAGTTGTCAGTCTTGGTCCTATATCTGGGACCCTGGGATTTTAAGCATACAAAATTGCTAAAAGAAATTTCAAACGGCAACAGACAAAACAAACCACAAAGGAGATCGCTGATGCGTCTTCCCTCCGGACATTTTATTTTCGAGGAAGTAAAGACACAACAGGATTACAGAATGAGGACAAGCAGTATTTTCTTGTGCACTGAACTGTTGAGGAACTTGTCATTTTAGCGCTGCTTCATTGTTCAGAAGCAAAATGTTAAGCAGATTCAGTCATGAGCCCTCTCCAGTTGACACTGCATTTTTTTTTTTTTTATGTGGAAATAATTATGAATGAATATATCGTTTGATGGGATTGGGTGACTTTTCCACATTTATTTTAATTAAAATACTCCTCCACATACAAAAGATGAAAAGTTGGTAATGTATGTATGTAATTTTACTCTTATGATAAGTGTGGAATCCTAATGAAGATAGAAAATGGTATAATCAGTATAAAACTCAACTTAAAATACTCCAGAGAGAAAAATTGACTCAATTATCAGAACTAATCAAGTGAAACGGTGTGCAATGGATGAGACCACGCCAAGAATAAAGAGTCACAAATGACTTGCTTTGGGAGTCACTCATTAATAATTTAATTTATGTGACTTAGTTTATACGAAATTACTTTGTTTCAGAAAGGTTTGGAATTAAACTACAAGCATATGCATGATTGGGAGTCATGTCACTCTGGAGGCCGCCATTATTTTTTATCCATCTACTTAGATGTGTAGAACCATTTTACTACAACCATGGTGCATCAGGACGGAGTCTTAGGATTTTCATGATGACCTACTGTGGTTGCCGTTTTCAAAAAGTTGTGCTTTCAATGGCTCTGAGCACCGTTGTCATGTAAATGGACATCTACAACACAATAAAAGTTTTCAATGTTCACTAGAAAATGTTGTGCAAATGGAGCCTTATTTAAAGTTATGACAAAATAATGTAAACCAATTATGCAAGCTGTCATTCACATTGTGATTCCAATACCTCAAAGCAGGTAAATCCGGTCAATTGGATTTGGTCCAAAATCTTTGAAGATATTATGCCATTTATTTTGGTGGGTTCAATTCATGCTGTTCATGACACATGACTGGCTGGTTTAAAGTAGGAATGGATGCACCAATAAAAATCGTTCTTCTATTCCTCTGTAACTTAACTGAGTGGTTTACTGCATAGGTTGACATTTTCTGAATCATTCGAGAAGAAGAACCATCTCAATTTAGTGATTTCATCAGAGTTTTTGGTAGATCTTTGCTTGGTATCTTTCTCAAACTTGAGAAATGAGTGACAGAACAACATTTTGGAAACCAGTATGTAGGTAAAGCTCGTCAAGCTGCTGGTCTTTCTTTCTCAACTGGAGTGGTTTGATCCCCCACACAGGGGAAGCCTTGTGTATTTGTTTAAGTGTTCTTCCATCCAGAAATCCTGCATGGCTGCAAATAACATTGCAGCGTTCAAAGACTGACAAAAGTCAAGCGAAGAAGGAAAGGTTGAAACAGAATGAACGCCAACATACCAGGATTCACCCCATCAAACTGCTTGAATCAGGACAACGCCTCTTATTTTTATCATCCGAACCTCATAGAAGAAAAGTGACTGATGCAGAGAATTTCAAACCGTGGTGAAGAGGCAGGACCCAAATAAAGCTCGGACTCTTCAAGGTTGGGGTGAAACAGATGACACAGGCCAGCAGTGGGGTAAACACTGTCCTCTGTGTTTAAAATTGAGAACAGCCTTTTAGGGGTAGAAGCTATTTTTGGTCTAGATTTTGTGCTAGAGGACAGCAGGGAGAGCAGGTGATATCCAGGGTGGCTGGGGCGTTTATTTGTAGTCAATCAGGGTAAGTTTGTTTAGTTTATGAGCTACTGTCTCACCCTCACCACCTGCTGCAGATCTAACCTCTTCTCTCTGTTTCTTATGTGTAATTATGGATTTAATACAAGTTCCCTGAGATTGCAAACGCAGCTGTAATTCCTTCATCTGGTCATTTTCATAAATATGAAATAACAATCATTAAGTGTAATCTGGATCTCTCTCTAAACGCTAGCATACACAGATGAGTCATAACATTATGACCTCAAGGGGAAAGAAATGAATAGCAATTTCCTCACATGACCTTTGACGTGCAAGGAAAATTAAGGATGAAGCAATTCAACATTTTACCTCAAACTGATGCTTGATGATGGTAAATGGATTTCAAGCCTTCAGCACTTTTCTACTGCTTAAGTGGCAAGGCATTCAATCTATCCATTAGGAGCTGTTCGGGGTTCAGTATCTCATTCAGTGGACAGAGGGAGATGGGGAATCAAACCTGCAACCTTCCGATTGAGAGATGACCAGTCTATCAACAGAGCCACAGCTGCCCAAAAGAAGAAAGAGCAGTCAAGTGCAAAACATATAAAGGTTAGAAAAACATAGCTGCAGCATGACGACTGTCTAGCCGACTTCTGCTGAGAAACTCTGGGTCCTGCTATTGATCTGGATGTTACTTTGATGCACTGATGGACTAAATATTTTAACAGGACCCATCTCTAGAAAAGTGACAGAATTTTCATTGAGTCTGCACTGTGTCACAGTAAAAAAAAAAAAAAAAAAAAATGTGTTGAAAACGATGCCCTTTTACACAGGAACGGCAGCAACGCTGAAAACAACGTAGTTTGCATGCCGTGCTTACGCTGCTGTTTGTTTTTGTATTGAAACCACAAAGAACAATAGCCTATAAACATTAACAATTTTATTGACAGAAAACGAGGTTGAATTGTTCGTCCGTAGGACTCGTAACAAATAAATTAATTCCCCGGAGAATGTGGACTGAAGATCATGACACTCTGTAGGCCGCCGTCATTGTTATTATCCATCAACTTGTGCATAAGAACTATTTACTATGTGTGGCAGAGAGGCGAGGTGGCGCACCTGATTCCCATCAGGGGCTTAATCGCCTCTCTGCCCATAAAGGAGGAGCTGCACACAGACACGGTGTGACAGGTGGAAGACACAGGACTTGAAGGTGTCTCGTTTCAGTTAGAATTTGGTGATTTAATAAAACTATGATTATTGGACTTTGTGGCACCGCATCTCTGTGGGTGAACCCTGGGGTGGCACACACTATGGCTGTGGTGTGCAGGATCAGTAACAGTGTTTCTACCGTCTGCACGGAGACAGAGTTGGAGCGTTTTCAAAAGCTTTCACTTTGAGAGCAGTTTTTGCATTTTCAGTGGCTCCAGGCGCCATTGTCGTCTAAAAGTGAGATTTAAACCTGCAAACTTAACTCCCCAAGCCTTCTTCTCCAACCTCTAGGATGTAACGGAGCGGACCAATAACAGCCCTTGTGGTCTGTGTTGCGTGGATGTGAAGTTAGAAATCTTTGGAGGTGTGTGTTGAACGATGCAGCACTTCTGCGTTGTTACTATGAATTAGCCCTAAATGTCTTGTTTGTGATTTTCGCACTGAGCAATGTCATGTACGGGGTCATATCAACACTCCGATGGTCCGGGGTTGGCCTACAGCTCCTATGTTTGTACCTCTGATGAACTCTGAGAACTGTGCGGCCCAAGTCTATCACTGCTCAAGCTCATTTGGCGTAACTGGAGCAAGTGGCACAATGATACGACTCAATGATGTCCACAGGGTTTTGTGACTACAGACTCAAAGTTACATAAACAATCACAAAAAAGCAGGTCAGGATGAGCTGCTCCAACGAGGTGCATCTTCATGAAATCTCGCTGTTATTCTATCCTCCAATGTCTTTGTTTGGACTGAATGAGGCTGATGAAACAGTTTTCACAAAGGCTTGATTGATTTTACGAATCACAAAGATCTGCCATATTTATTTTTCATAATTCAGGAAGAGATTCATAATTCAGACTCTGGTCTTTTATTGTTGTGCAGACAATATTTTGTTATTTATCTAACTTCTCCCTTGAGCAAAAGTTTCCTACTGTAGAAATAGAATCACTCTATTTTTCCAAATCCTTTCTTTAATAAAAATAGTTTTTGTTTTTTTTTTCTTCTAATATGCCTGCTTTTCTAAATGTATCTCAAACATCATCTAATTTATTGCCACTGTCATAAAACCAGTGAACTAGAGTCACTGGGGAAATCACTGCAACAGCCTCAAGACGTTCAAGGACTTGCAAACACTGCAGTCTGAATTTTACAGAAATTAAAGTGTTTTGTGATGTACACTTTAATACTAGAAACTACATGGCGGCTAAGTCAAATTTTGGCATCTGGCCAAGTTTCCCCACACTTTCACAGGATTCACCCCGGCTCATTTTATTCAGAACCCTCAAATTTACTAAAATGAACCTTCAAAACTTGGTCCCGGAAAAACAATCACCAGATCCCATTGTGGGAACTCTACTATTATTCAAATCTTTACACACAAAGAGACTTGCCAACAAATATTTGCAAATTATAGTCTAAAATTTCTGCATTTCCCAAATAGCATGTCTTTACGTTTTGAATTTTACTTTCATCGACACAAAGTGATTACATGTTGTCTCCATATTTGTGCTGGAAAAGTTTTCACATTCCAAAAACAGCCTCTAGATATCTTGCATGACTTCTGGCAGTCAGTAATGTTTGTTGAACGGATACAAAACCAAAAGTGGTAAATTAATTGGGCTGGAAAGACAATCAAACCTGGTGCAGTATTGACATCAACGACAGATTGAATAATGGTAAATTTGCTTCAACACACCTCCTGTTTTCAATTCGTCTCTGTCTTGCACTCATGACAAACAAAACAGATCTGAACAAAGTTATTTTATGCAGAATGATAACAGACACCTCCCCATGCTCTCACCCTTCAGGGTGATTCTGTCTGGTCTCACCTTATATCCTCAGAACTTTTCTCCTGTCTGTGTCAAGATACCAATCAGTTAAATCCTCACTGCCAATCAGCCCCGTTGCCAATCTTTTAACCCTACAAATCGATCCTCCAGCTGAGTGGAATCCAGGGAAGAGTTCTATCGATCTGTAAAAGGATTTTCAATCTCTCACCTTTTTATTTTAATCATGCAACGTGGGGTACAACAACTCACTTCCTTTTGTCAGTAAGCTGAGTGACTTCATATGAGACACAGACGTTCTTCTAGTTTAAGAGGATATGGTGACAATAATGAGTTCCGAAGGACCAACACCAGAAACAATGGGAGATATTGAATAAGACGCAGATGAGGAGTCGGTTTGTGATTTTATCACCATGAATTCAACAAATTCCTACTTTCTTTTAAACAAAATCAAAGAATAACTGCATTTCTTGTCATTTGAAATGCAGTTGCGAGAAGTCCAACATAAACACATGAGGAAATTTAAGTAGTAACTTATTCAATATGTAGTTAACATCATTTGAGAAAAGAGGTAATAATAAGTTCCTGTTTACACAACTTTTCAAGTGAAAACAGCACTTTCGTTTCAGAAAGATTTTGTTCACCTGGTAAGGTTTTAAAAATTGAACATTAACAATGGCGAGCACGCCGACATTCGTATGTGCAGACGACCGAATTGAATTGTTATAACGGTGGCTGCCATCTATCAAATTACCAAGTCTCACGAGAATATGGACTGGGAATCATGACACATTGTTGTTGTTCATCTACTCATTTATGTGCAGAAGAATTATCACATTCACCCACTCACATTCACATTCATACACCAATGGAGGTAGCTGCCATGCCAGGTGGTCAACCCATTCGATAGGAGCCGTTTGTAGTTTGGCTCAAGGAAACTTTGACATGCAGACAGGTGGAGATGAGAATCGAATCTGCAACCTTCTATCACAAAGCTCAAATCAACTCTCCACTCACCAATCAGCGCTGACATTCATCCGTTTTTATAGAGCAGGCCTCTACAACCGATGACTGTGGAACCGAACAGCACTCCTCTGGTACTCTTGTCCCAATAGCCTTCCCAAAAACCCATGTACTTCTTTTCTTTCCTTTTTTCAAATATTATTGCAAATCAGTCAATCTTTTGAATTCTTTCATGTCCTGTAGTTTCAGGTGACAAATATGAAACAAACTGTAATTTAAAATGTGCATCACATCAACGGCACACTGCTTTGTATTTCAGGTAATAAATGTGTTTAGGTTTCAAGCCCACCTCTGTCTAAGCTGACCATGGGAAGTGTTTACGAAGGTTTCAGATGATCATAGAAAATAATGGTCCACCTGTATATTTGTTAATGGAGAGAAAGTAGCCAATCCAGCTAAAGGCCCCAAAAATTTACTTAAAACACCTAAAACCATTCAAGTGTCTAAAGGAAACGTGTGGAAAACTCATGAAACAGCAGTGAAATTACAGTAAAAGTGGTTGTAGTTCTTAAATTTCTTGAATGCAACATACAGTATACCACTATTTGGTGTATACAGTAGAGCTATATGTTCATAATCTGTATCAGCTTTACTTTGAATACATGTTTTGTGGCTCCACATAAATTTCGTTTAGTAGAAAGTTACCAAAAATAACTAATGAGGGGCAAAAAAACAAACTATTATTACAACACAAACACGGAACATTGAACCAATAAACACGGATGAATACGACAATTATAGAGAATGAATGCCAATAAGTGGTATCAATTTTACTGTATGAAAATATGTCAAGTCAGTTCTCTCTATGCATGTATGGGTTTTTCCCAAGATGCTATGAGCTTCTTCAGACTGTCCAAAGACATGTTAGGGGTGATCTGGTGCCTATCGACTGTTGGTAGCAGTGAATGAGTGTGCCTTTATAGTTATATTTGCCCTGTGATTGATTGGTGACTGGTCCTGGTTATACCCTGCCATTCGTCCATTATTTGCAGGGATCCTTGCTCCCCCTATGGATTCCCGAGTCTGGCAGATATAGAATGAATGATGTTATCTATACAGATGGATATTTAGAAAAGAAGCTTATTACCAGTTTTCTGTTGGTTGTTTGTTGATGGGAAACGAGGAGATGTTTCACTCCCACAAGGTCAGGAGGAAGTCGTGGGTGAGCATCATGATGACATTCTGTGTATGTAATAGCGTAGCCAAGAGATTCAGTGTGTGTATGTTGTTTTATGCTTTTTCCTCTCAGCATTCAGTTCCTCTCCAATTGTATTCGGTACAATTCAGTAAAAACACAGTTGTTTAAGTTCTTCCTGCTGCTCAGTGCAGGTAGGAGCCTGGAAAACCTCCAGCAGGATTTACAATGAGGGGCACACCGGTGGAGTTAGAGAATGAGAATTTCAGTAGCGCGACATAAGCTTAGTTTGATTCATATATACACGACTGCGTCTTGGTACATTGTGCAGCTGTATTTCCATATCAAAGTGGCTGTCTACTGCATTCATCCCCAAAATCCGCTGTGCATTCATAAACAGATAAGCAAGTGTGTGTGTGTGTGTGTGTGTGTGTGTGTGTTGGGGTGGGATCGACCCTCCTCAGTGTCCAAATCAATCAGCAAGCGGAGCTTTCGTCGTTCTGACTGGACATCAATAACAAAATGTGCAGCTTTTGAAGTCTCTACTGTGACGAGGCAGTACATAGAGTTGCAGAAGCTGTTGCTATGCAACAATAAGGCAGGTGACCATGGCATCATGCTGAAGAATAATTTAAATATTGAAGTTTAGGTGGATGGACTGACAGTGGCCTGGGGTGTATGCAGTAAATTACTGCATTTCACCAGTAACTTATCATCAAGTGATATAATAACAGTGTGAGGGGTTGTGTTACATATTGTCATTATCAGAATAACAGTGCTGTTACTACTGTACTAAACTCCTGCTTACTGGAAGAGGAGAGTCTCAATACTCCTGAAGTGACTCAATTGAGCTCATATCAACCTAAAAGATGTAGGTCATGTTGCGATTATCCTGTATCTACAATAGGAGATAACGTGCACCTCTTTTGTAAATATCACAGAGTTGTAGCATTCATACTATGTTGGGCCAAGGTCTTAGATATATATATATAAAGAAGATGCTTATTTCTTTATTGGTTTTGGTCAAATGATCTATTTGTTGAGTCTACCTGTGTTTTAAAGTTCTCTGTATCCATGTGTGTATTTGTTGTTTAATTACAAAAACAACCAACAGCGCCCAGTAGTGGCCCAACATTTTAACTACAGCATTTCTGCCATCTTTGTGGAAATGGACATCGTTTTCAAAATGTGACTGTGTAAATGTGAAACTTCTCTGAAATGAAAACTCAAAAACAATGCAATTTCACTTTTGTGAATGAGGCCTCAGAAGTCTCGAGCTTGATTGCATTATGATGCTGAGAAAACCAGCTCAGTTCAGTTCTGTTGGCATTCAGTATAATGAGAAATGAAGAAATGAAAAAGCAGGACATGTTGTGAAATTTTATTTTATTTTATTTTACTCAAACCCATATTTGATCCCAAAAACACGCTCAAAAGCTCACCAAATTTCACACAATCATCAGGATTGGTGAATAATTTCAGAATATGTGAATATTAACCCCCAGACTGCAAAAATGTGCTCTTGAGCACCACCAAGAAACACGAAAACAGCCACCACGGCCCATAGGAATGAAGGGAAATCAAACTAACTCACCTTACCCGTAAAACACTCACCCTGGCTGGGCTAAGCGTCCTCCAAGTATACCCCCTTCATCCTTGAACTCACCCACTACCAGACTTCCAGGGGGCCCAGTAACCTCATGTCACCCCAGAAAACTCACCCTGATTTGGTTACGCATGCACCAAGAACACCCCCCTCCACCTTGATCTCTGCCACGACCAGAGCAGTGCCAAAATGTGCTCTCTCGCGCCACCTAGAAACACTATAATGGCCACCACAGCCCAAAACTCAATTGTTCGTCTCATTAAGACTTAAAAATCACCCTCAGATACCCCTGACATATATTTAATAGGAAGTCTGCAATTTGCCTTTCAGAGCAAGATTTTCACTCTAAAAAGGCTATCTCCTATCTACTCTGAGGGCAAATATCGTGTCAGCTTCATAACATGATTAAATAACAGAGGAAACACTTCTGTTCAAAACCTCCATACAACTTTTTGACTAACAGAGCGGTTTTCAATATTATTAGCTGTCAAAATCTCTGAATGCCGAATCATCTCTCCGGCCTCATCTCATTCAAACACATGGAAAACCAAACGTTTCTCCTGAAAAAAAAAAACTATGATAGAACACCTCAATGAAGTGGCGACTGTAGCAGGTCAGAAGAGCGACACGAACCTGCCTAACAATACGATGTAACACATGTGGGGAAAATTCCACAAAACGTGACCTTTTTGACGAGAGAACAATGGTGTAATTTGTTTTATTCCTGCAATTTTAAGCGACATTTATCATTGACATCTGCATCAAGCTGAGCCTCCTGGTGTCTGAAGTTTAAGTCTGACTGCTCCAAAACCCACACAAACTAAAATATGATCAATTTTCTTCTCAAGAAATAATAATTTTACGAAAAAGTTTGCCCGGAAAACTGTGAATTGTGAGGAATCGTCTAGAAATTATGTCGATAACATCCGTCCTCTCCCGCATTAGTGTTGCATCTTTCACACCAAGAATTATGCAATACTATGTCAATCAAACTGTGACCAATTAACCTGCATGTCTTGACTTTCTAAATTTCAATTTAAAAAATTACAATGTTGACATCAAAATAAATATTAAGTGTTTGGCTATGCTTGGAGTGAGCTGGCTTTCAAAATGAAAGCCCCAAATATTTTCAAAATAAAAGTCTGGTTTTTTTTAAAACTACACCTAAAACTTTAAAAATGTATATTTAGGGATTAGCTACATTAGAGTTTAATTGGCTTTTGAAATAAAAGGCCCCCCCACATTTTTCAAAATAAAAATCCTTTATTGTTGACTCCCTCAAAATTTTATATTTTAGCAATATTTCAATGGGCCAGAGGCCATGGAGGGGCCAGAGGCCATTATTGGGCCAAAGTTCATATTTGGGCTGACCCCGACGGGCTAGAGGCTAGAGCCCGAGATCCCGACCAAGGCTACTTGCAGCTTTTATTTTATCTGGTGCTGATGTTGAATGAGTGTTGATTCACCCAGTGTTGATTCCAAACACTGTCCACACTTTCTGGAATCCTAATTTTAATCTGGACAGTACATTGGGAAAACGCTCCATTCACTTAAAGAGAATATGAGCCTTATCTTCTAATTGTGACTACCATCTGTCCAAATAAGATTGAATTCTCAGAGTTAGGTGACGGTGTCTGTGACAATTACAAGATCTGTATCTCATGATTGTGTGTTATTACAAAAGCTGCAAGATCCCTGCCTGTCAGCTCAAAGATAATCTGGTGTTTTCAGTAGTGCGACATGTACATGATTTTTTTATCATTTCCCTTTAGAGCATATGTGGCCTGTTTCATATTCCTAATTTAATGGGTTTGGTGTAATTACCTTGCTGTAAACTTAGACCAGGATTCAGCGCAGCACAGGCAGTAGATGCTTTCTCCTCCATTGAATTGTGGTGCTAGGGAAAGCCATGAGGAGAAAGAAAGATCTGTCGTAAGGTCAACGCTGGTGTGTATATATATATATATGGGTATTCACTGTTGAATCAGACAAAAATGTTAGAAGACTTTTATCTCAAAATAACTAGAAAAACATGTAAAAATACCTTAATGGATGTGGTTAAGTTTTTGTAGCATATGTTGGCCAGATTATTCATTCTTCTTCCACTACTCTCTGCAGACTCTAGACTACGAGACCAAGAAGTCCTACACTTTCAAGGTGGAGGCGTCCAATGCACAGCTGGACCCCCGATTCCTCCACCTGGGGCCCTTCAAGGACTCGGTGACGGTCAAAGTAAATGTCCTGGATGTGGACGAGCCCCCCGTCTTCACCAAGCCCTCCTACTCCATGGAGGTGTACGAGGACACTCCACCCGGGAGCATCATCGGTTCGGTTACCGCTCACGATCTGGACGCCAGCAGCAGTGCCGTGAGGTAACTCCACGTTTGTTAGGCACAGAGGGAAAGGACCCAAAGGTTCTAGTTTTATAAATCGCATGAAAATATTATAAAATGATAAATTTGACTTGGCTGTACCTTGTTTTTTTTTTTAAAGCATTTGGCGAGGGCTCCGTTTCTACAACATTTCAGGTGAAAATGCTTTGGGGATTTTTTTTTAAGAGAAGTTTTGCTTTTACACGTCAGTGTTCTGAAACAGATGTCCGTTTACATGGAAATGGCCGATACGTTGAAAACAATGTAGTTAGCACGGCAGGCCATGAGTTGGCACTGTTACAATATACATATTAAATTAATGGCGAGTACATGGGAATACAGTACATAAGGAAAGTTGAATTGCTGCGCCAGGTGACGCTCAGCTGTGAAATTACCAGGTTCCAGGGTAAAATTGTTGTGAGGGATGCAGAAGAATCAGTCAAGAGATTGAGTGTTTACTCTAATCTCAACTTCAAGCAACAAAATATCTTAATTTTGTACATGTGACCGGGCACGCCATAGCAGGAGAACATGAAACGCAAGAACCTCTTCGTTCCTGGTTGCCAACTCAATTCCCAATAATATCATTAAAAGCACCACCAACACAAACCCCCATAGCACATCGCAACAAACAGCTCCATGAACTAGAAGTAATGACACTTTCATTGTTGTTATTTCCAGAATGTGTTGTTTTCCCCCATTTAGATGATGGAGTCCCAGCATTTTCAAAAAGTTTCCGTCGGAGCCGTTGCGTTTTCAGGGGCTCGGAGCACCGTTGTTGGTGTAAACAGACTCCCAAAATTCAATTAAAGTTTTGTGTTTCACTTGAATTGGTTGCATTGGTGAACAGGCCGTTATGGCCAGTCCACACAGAAAAGGGTTTTCATTTGCCAGATCAATTTTCTATCGACACTTCGGAAATGAAAATGGATTTCCAGAGTGGGAAAATCTTAAAAAATAGTGTTCAGCATCTTTACACTGGAAAACTCTAAAACATTGATATCACAGCTTCACCTCTCCTTTGTCATTACAGTGTTGACTCCCTCTATCATCAGTATATGGATTTTTTTCCTTTTTTTTTTTGTTTTGGATGTATTTCTGTGGCGGAGTAGAAGCTTCAGTCTTGACCTTGATTCTCTAGCGTGATTTCACAAATCATTTCATCATAGGAAAACTCTGTAATCTTTTGGATGAGGTCTAAATATCCCACCTTTGGGTGTTCAAGGTTAGTAAGAGCGTATTGCAAAATGTACTGTGATAAGCATTTGTGTAGTTATTTTTATTGTTTTATGAACCATCCAACATATCCTTAAGAAGTAGCAGAGTTTGCTGATGTGAATCGCATTGTCCCGCTTGAATTAGGAGCCAAAATCATTCTAGGCAGTTGTGGCAGATGCCTCAAGCCTCTCAATTCAGTGTCTATCAATTAAAAGGTGGGAAGAACTTTTAAATGAAGTTTCACCAGGATTTTGTGTCACATTCGGTGTGATTCCGTCACCTGGCTATTTTCTGGTATTGCATGGTATTTGCATTGTGTGAGTTTTGGATTTAATCCAACCGAGTGAGACTGAGCTGTTGGAAGATTCCCAAATTAGTGACCTCACGTGCCAACGGAGTTCCATTCAACTGTCTTCACAACTTTGATACTTTGCTTCGAAAAGGCAGCTGTAGCTGTTGGCTGGTTTTTAATCAGCTTTCCTGTGACGTGAAGCAAGTTTCTTTTTTAATTGGGCTGCACAGCAAGACCCCATTTACACAACATTTCAAGTGACAATGCTTTGTTTTCACGTTTCCATTTCAGAAAACTCCCTGGTGGTTCAGAAAAACTGAAAATGATGTATTTAACATGAAAGGTTATGAATTAGCGCCGGTGGTTGTTGTAAAGAAACCACGCACACAATATGCTGCATACATTAACAACGGCGAGTACGAACGGCGGAATAAGTTGGTTTGTTATTACTGTGATTGTCAACTATAAAACTACCAATCCCAGGAGAATAGGGTCTGAGAGTCATGACACTCTGGACACAAACCTTGTTTTTATTGTCTAACTACTCGGGCATGTGCAGAAGAACTACAGTGTTTACTGTCAATGGTTTCACCATGTACATGGAGACAGGGATCCAGCATTTTCAAAAAGTTGCGTTTTCACCCCATTTCTATGGAGATCAAGTGTGGAAGAAATGCACAGTAGTAGCATTCAAAAAAAAGTTAGTGCTTTCAAAAAGTTCCACATTGGAAGGTGTTTTCAAACAGTTGCACTTTCAGCGACTCTGAGCACCGTGGTCGTGTGAACGGACATCCAAACTCCGACAAAAGTTTCAGTTGAAAACATTGTTTGTGGTGTAAACGGGGCCCAAGACGAGGTTTAAAGAGTTTTCTTATGGTTCCACAAGACCACCAATAGTGTGACTTTTTTTTTTTCTTTTAATCCGTGCAGGTATTCCCTGGAATGGCAGACGGAGTCCGACAGCTGCTTCGACATTGACACTGTTGAGGGGATTATCTCGACTAATGAGTACCTGGACAGAGAGACAGCTGTTCAGCACAACATCACAGTGAGAGCAACCAAACTCAGTAAGTAGTCGACAGCAGAAACCTGCAGAACCCAGAGGTTGGCTTCAACCTCACATTAGCTGCTATTTATTTTTTTAGCTTTTGATTCAGTAGTGCAGTGCATCAATATTCTATGGATTTCTCTATATGGGAATCTGAATGGAATCTTAGAACAGGCATCCAAGCTTAACGAAGTTAAATAGAATTTAAGACAAGTAAAGTTAAAGTTAAAAGTCAGGTTATGTTCATTGATGGTGGGACAAAGTTTCAATCAAAAAATCAATTTACGTCAAAGTTGAAGTGAAACGTGGGTGAAGTTTGAAGTCAAGTCAATTTTAAGTTGAATCGAAAGCTGACACTAAGTCAATAGTAAAAGTTAAAACTTCAAGTGTCAAGTGTGTATGCCAACGTCGAGTGAAGTAAACATCATACTCGCGGTTAGGTAAATGCTGGAAATCAAGATAAGTGGTTGAATAAGTTGAAATTGTTTAAATGAATGAATAATGAAAGAGATAACTGAATAGATGGCCTCATGCTCTCGCATGGCTTGTCTTTTTATTTCATAAAGACGATGCCCTGATGCAATCTGACTCCTTAGATCTCTCTGTCTCTCTCTCTCTCTCTCTCTCTCTCTCTCTCTCTCTCTCTCTCTCTCTCTCTCTCTCTGTCTCTCTCTCTCTCTCTCTCTCTCTCTCTCTCTCTCTCTCTCTCTCTCTCTCTCTCTCTCTCTCTCTCTCTCTCTCTCTCTCTCTCTCTGCGTCTCTCTCTCTCAGCAAGGATCATGTT
>OMNM01051600.1:16499-27310 GCA_900302745.1 Parablennius parvicornis | reverse complement strand
CACGTGTGTGTGTGTGTGTGTGTGTGTCTGTGTGTGTGTGTGTGTCTGTGTGTGTGTGTGTGTGTGTGTGTGTGTGTGTGTGTGTGTGTGTGTGTGTGTGTGTGTGTGTGTGTGTGTGTGTGTGTGTGTGTGTGTGTGTGTGTGTATGCGGACATATAAGCAGGATCTCAGAATAATATGAATATGTGCACATTGGAAACATTTCACATGACACATCCCCGCCCACACGTCATGCTCAAACATGATGTATATGTATCTATGTGGACATAATTATTTCTTCAGTTCTTCGCTCCTGCATGTATTGTTTTCTGAACACACAATAACACATATCAAACATATAGAAAAAAAATATTAAAACACAATGAATGTCAAATAATGAAGAAAGGAAGTTTGTTTCAGAAGAGTCTCAGTATATTTGTTACATACATGTGACAAGCTTGCAGTCAACCAGTAGCTCTAAGCAGCTGTTTACAGTCTGAACAGTGTTTTCATATTAGAGTAAGACATTCAAAAGGTTCCTATGATCACATTCTGCAAGTATTTATGTAATCAGGGAATCAAAAATGACCACATTCACTCTTCCGGTGCTAATATATACAGGTTTCCTTTATTTTGCTGGTTCTTTTGTACATAGGAGTCAAAGATAAATTACAACTGTATGTATTATTTCAAACATCGTAATGATGCTAATCTAATGAATAATATTTGTTCTATTTTACCATTGAGTGTGTTTGGATGCTGAAATTGCTATAGACATGTGAGGATTATGGAACAGTCTTTAGTTTTGCAGGAATCAGGCAAAAAAACCCCTGAAATAAGAACTTTCATTGTCCTGGTCAGGAAATGAAGCATTTTTTGTTTCTTTTTGGCGCATGAATTGACATATTTGCAAAATGTTTCTAACTCACACTGCAGATATAATATTTTCAAAGTGAAACTAAGAAGAAAGACTGTCTTGAAAATAATAACCACGCTAAATCAAATTACAAGTTGGAATTTTTACAGTGGAAAATACTGACATCATTCTCCCATGGTCAAGTTAAATCATACGTTTTTATAAATGATGAATGCATTCAGCTTTCAAAAATCATAGGAACAGTGTTTAATTGTGAAGATCACCTTACTGACAAAAAGCAATACAAAGCATCGACTTTCAAAGATGTATTTTAAGATTATTGTTGGACCAAGGTAGTTCAATATATCTATATAATCATTTTTCCCAACATCACTCTACTTGGCATTTACATAAAATAATCAAGACTTTGCACTGTAAGGAAGTTTTTTTCAGTTTCCTCAAAGTTTTGCACTAAATACTTGAAATGTATGTTACATAATTTGATTAATTGGGGATTGTGATTACTCCACTTTACTACTGGAGCAGCCCCCAACTGTTTACAGCTTCCTTCTCAGCTTTGTCCTCCCTGCATGTTAAAAAAAAAAGAAAAAAAAACCCTCTCACTCCTTGCAGTGGGTTATGTAACCAACCAAATCCGCTCTATTCATTCAGATGCATTACACACACTGCAAGAGCAGGAAGGAACCCTGAGGTGGGATGTACACACACACAATGTTGCTGAGCAGAACCAAAGTTCAAATGGACTCCTGTGCTTGATCTTAATGAAAGAGCAGAGAAACAAACCCAGTGCAGAAACAAGACAGGGCTTTGTTGTTGAGAAAATCCAGCCTGAAAATGAACTCGGAGTAATGAAAACAAGTTAGCAACGAATAATAACACATGATGACAGAATCCAATTATCATGTCAATCACAGATCATTCGGGGTCATTTCGGAGCCCCCGTTCTGAAAAATACACTGACACCTGACCTGTAACATGAATCACGTCAACAGTACACTGAGGGGAGCATTCATCCAACTGGTATGTGGATGAAAGGCAAAAAATATTAAGCCATAAAAATCAACAAGAGAGGCCTCACACGTTATCATTTTAATCATATCTGTCTGGGTGACAGCCATGAGAAGCTGACCTCAGCACTTTTGCACAGATGAGAGTCAGCGTGTCTGCAGATATTGGCATCTCTGTCTGGCAGACACAGCAAACATGTCGCTTCTTCTTAACGGTGGTCCTCTTCCACCTGTCAGCCGGCGGGGGTGGAATCGCACGTCCTGTCATCCACACGCTGCACTGCTGACTCGGGCTGAGCCGGGTTACAAAGGAGCTGCTCATAGCTGCTGTTTTATGTCACTATGCTCACTTTCGACTCTACATTTGGCTCCTTTCATGCTAAAAGCTCACCTGAGTAAGTGGCTATTAATGCAAAGTGAGAGAAAACTATTTTATGTTGTGATCAACCAAACTGATGTCAACATTGAAGAAAAGTTGTTGAATTTTGCTGTTGCATAACTAAAGTATGACCCTATTAAAATTTCCATATTCAAATAAATGTACAATCCCGTATTACAGTTAGTGGTTTAAAATGTATTTTTAATGTTGCATGAAAATGTATTTTGTTGAGGTTTTTGATTTATTTTATATGCATATAAATACATATATACATAATGCGCGTTGTATGAGCACACACACATGCGCACACACACATACACACAAACACACACACATACACTTAAATTGTCTCTGTCACTATTAAAACTATATATTATTTTGTGGATACTGTTTTGCAATTAGATATATGTAAGTCATTACCATATTAATACATATTACACATACACCTATACTGCATACTGCATTTATGTTATTCCTATTCAATAATTCTGTATTGTGTGATGATTAACTTAAATCACGCTCATACAACATAAGATACATTGTGTTATTTTCTTAACCTTTCTTGTTCTTCATGCTCCTGCAACATCCAGATTGTCTAATTATCTAATTCTATCTAATTTAAGAGCAAAAACTCCTGCAACAATAATGGTCAATTTCGTCAATATTATAATGTCCAAAACACTGAACTTCAACTAAACTGTTCACACATACATATAATCTTGCAGACTGAATAAAATGTGATGATCTTTATTTAGTGTTTGAGGTCAGATGTTTTGCTGTGAAACTTAGTGACATGTCAGGTTTTGTCCCTCACACAGGAGAAAATAAAGTGACGAAATATAAGACGTATTGGATGGTATGCCACAACATGAGTAACGCAGGATCGTGTTCATGTGTACATTCTCTTCATTTCTGAATGCACCAACATTACCAGGATGCTTTCCTGCCTCAGCTGACACATGACACACAGGACACAGCGATCTGTCTGCTGCCCTCATGGCTCTGCGTGTGCACGGCTATTACTCGCCACAATCCAGCGTAAGTGGGTTTTGTTTTTTTTTCCTTTAATCACAGACGCAAGAAAAAAAAACGGCCCTCTGAATAAAACTGCTCTGCTCGGTCGATTTCCTCACTTGAACCTTTAATACAGAAGACCTGAGAGAATCCACCGACATCACTCAGACTGCTTCGTCATTGTTACATAACTATTGTTCTCTCTGTCGAAAAACTCAGATGTCCGGTACCTATTTTTGCTTCGGTTAACATGACATACTGCGTTTGAAAATGTAATTCAAATATCCATGCTGTGGTTTTAAATGTCCTTACAAAACCTTATCAGAGGTCCCTCAGAGACGAGTTATGCTGGTTTGTGGTGGTACAGTTCATGTCCCAGGACTGACATTATCAAGCAACATTATCAGAGGATTTCCAATGCCCCGTGCGTAAAACAATTTCACAGTTTAAATTGCAACTGTGATAATGGTTTCATGAGTTTTACAGTTTTGATGTGAGAAGCCCACCTCTTTGGCGCTCCTGATCTTCTCCAGGAAAGTCCGGAGCTCCCGAGTTTCTGTGTACAGAGCGCGGCACACGGCCTGGTAGTGACTGGGGGCGTCCGACACGCTCGGCAGATGAGCCATACATAGCTGCAACACACAGAGGGAAGCGGCTTCAGCACACACAGGTGCACTTAATGTGTACAACAACAATTGTCAAACAAAACGAATCAACTGGGTCAATACTAATAAAATATAGTTTTAAGTGATAACAATAAGAATCCTTTAAAAAAATTAATCGACACTGAACAAAAATAAAAATGCAACAAAAGCGTAAACCACACCTGTGCGATAACCCTGGCGTCTAATTAGCGTCCTGTGATGCCGCACCTGTGAGGTTGAGCTATTATCTCGCTAACTAACACAGATTTTGACACATTTGTGAACAATATTTAAGAAAAATAGACCTTTTGTGAGCATAAAAGTCTCAGATCTTTGAGTTCAGCTCCTGAACAATAGCATAGGAACAAAAACAAAAGTGTTGCATTTCTATTTTTTTTCAGTGTACATTATTTTTTTTCTAAATAAATTCCAGCATTTGTTGCTTTATGTTTAAATGTTGAGCATTGATGCAGCCTTATACAAGATATTTAAGAAGAAATGAATTTCCAAACCGGTGTTGAAACCATGGTAACCCTACATCATACCTCATATTTACATTCTGCACCCTCTTTACATGGTTGACCTTTGAACTGTGGGTGTAGACAAGTGTCTTATGTGTTACAGGGCATATGCAGTGATTTACACTGTAGAATGTGATATTTTCAATCGGATACCCAAATGACTCGCACATTATTTCATTCTGTTTTAAGGACATTTTACACACTAGCTCAACTTTCCTGAATGTAAGATTGTACACTAGTTAGACTGTCATGAAACATTTTATGATTATTTTGGCTTAATAACTGCACCAAAAGATCACGTAGAATCCACCTCTCCGTCTTCTGATTAGTTTCAACCGACTGGCGGTCAGCAGGGTACACCCCATGTTACAGTACAAAGACAGACATACACATACAATCTTATATTCAAAAATGCGAGTCACCAATGACCAATTTAGCTCAAATGCACACGTAGGGAGAGTAAGAAAACTCCACACAAAAGTGAGGAGAGTGCGAACCACGACACAACTGCATAACAGAGTCGGGTCACATAACTGCCTGAATTACATGTACGGTTCAAAGATGTAACATGAAAATGTCTGAAAAATATTGTGTGAACAAATGGTATTGACAGTTGAACACACACACACACACACACACAAACAAACACAAACAAACACAAACACAATGAAGCCAGAATCCGTTGTCCTTGTTTTTCTCAGAGTAACAGAAGGCACCTTCGGTTAGGGCTCAGCATGCTCTTGGCAATCACTCGTACTGACTGCAAATTTTTTTACTAAGCCCCAAAAATACCAGACAACTGTTTCCGTCCCCGGCGCTCACTTTCTCCTGCACACAACAGAATATGTTGGACAGAGGATAATTAACATGAGTTTGCAATTTCAACATGGAAATGACACTAACTGAATAAATGTGGTTGGAAATTCAAAATCCATTCATTGTGTAATCGAGGGTTAGTACAGTGGGACAAAAGGTAAACTGTGGGAGTGCAGAGAATGCACGCTAAAGGGTGAAAGGACAGAGAGAGCGATTCAAACTGACAGCGAGGAAGCCATCGGGCCAGCCAGACTGCCACACTGCTCCGATACCTCTCCTTGGAGAGCAGTTTTATCTGTGTGTGTCTGTGTGTGTGGTCATTATGTAAATAGCATGAGGCCATGTGAGGACTGACACACTGACTCTGCTCCATTGGACAACAGGGAAACAGCCGTTGCAGATGAGGTTGGAGGCCGGGCTGCTCAGTGCTGGTAATCTCTCATCTCATTCTCATTTTCCCACACAAACTTATTTTCCTCAACAGTCGCCCTCTGTCAGCTTGTTTCCTGGAAGCGTTCACTTTCCCTTCATTTCATGAGAATAGTTTACATTAACATTTGCTATAATTTCATCAAAAGAACATTTAACATTATGTAAGAAATCCCCAAAAAGTCCCACTTTGATGAGGAAAAACTTACATAGTTATAAATTAACATCCAATAGATTCAAATCATATTCGATTCATAAAAATGTTCCACTGTTAAACTTCAATTTGTAATAGTCCCAAATGCAGGGATTTCCCACAAATATAATATAATTCAAAATATAAATGGGAAAAATTGAATCATAGATGCATTAAAATGTTTTATTGATGACATGAGGATATGCTCTCAACGCCAGCTTTGAATAAAATATGAGGCTAAATTCATTACTTTAGAATACTGTTACTTATCTAAACAGCCCTGGGCCACTGTGTGATGATAACTTTAGTTCTGATGTGTCTCTTTGGGACTACAGTAAAATATATCAATATTGACTTTACCACTATGCAAATGAAATCTTATTAGCTGCTAAAGGCGCTATCACACCTAAAAATAACCGTCAAATGAAAGGATCAGATAGCACCGCTGAGAGTTTCATTTGTGAACAATGTGTCTCACTTAAGTGAAATAAAAGTCACATGAAATATGACCTGATCATTCAGACTGAGGCCTCTTTAAGAAACATCAGGAATGAAAATGGCCTAGATACTGTATATCAGTGCAGTTCAGATTATTATATAAATACCAGATATTGGTCACATATTAGAAAAAGTGGAATTTGCACTTTTTTTTGTATCTGCCTTTTGCTTCGATCTCTGACATGCCAAAACATTAAGACATATGTATGCTGGCGAACAAATCCTCTATCATCATTAGGTTTGCACTAGATTCTAGAAAGTCTCCTATTCTGTTTTGCACTGCAGATTTTCCAAAGTAGTTATGAAATTATGAAACACCACTTTAGTTGGAGGTGGGTGATGCGGATTGTTTGATTAGTGCTTGATTAGTGCAGCTTTAAGATTGGACTCCCAGGTTGTTGGTTTTTTGTTTTTTTTCAACAAAAACTCTATCATCAGTAACAAAGTGTATTTTGTTCCAAAGGAGTTTCATCAAAGTTAACAGCCTCTTCCTCTGGCAACCTACCCTGAAGATATCTCTGTAACCCTGAACACTGGAAATGTCATCGGCGTCATCCTCGGCCTCGTCCTCTTCCTCCGTAGCCTCGTAACCTTCGTCGGGGCAGGCGTCCTTCTCTGTCTCGGCCATGTTGGTCATGAGGTCGATGAGCTGCTCCAGAGGCGGGCTGAGCTCCCGCTCCTCATTCTCCTTCAGCCCGTAGTCCAAAGCCTTGTAGATCATGATGCCTAGAGACTCGATCACCTGCGAGAATCAAACAGAAGCATGAAGACTTTGTGGAGATTTAGTGATCTGAATGCTGTATGCATTAAAAGTCCAACCCATCCTGAGAAGTATCAGCTGCTAAAAAGTGTACAAATGATATTATTCTCTATATACATCTCTCGGTTTGCTTTGTGCATTGTTCCGTTGTTTTTAATCGCCATGAGAAAAAACTAACAAATATGGATTTATGCCCTTGTTATGCAATATGATCCTCTTTTGTGAGCCGGCCCCGAGCTGAACATCTGTATTATGGTGACCTTGTGACTCGTTGCTGACAAAGCTCCCACGGCCATTCACACACATTCATACGCGCCTGTTGACTTTCAACCAGCTGACCTCACCATAAGATTACTGATTGTTGACCTCATGATGAATGAAAAGATCATCATCGTCTCATACAGGTTGTTGTGTAAAAGCTGCTTTATAAAGGATTTAAAGAATCTGAGGGAAACAGTTATAAAACACAAGGAAACATGCTGCAGACACTCATGTTACAACCAACAGATACAGTACTTGTTATGACGGGATTCTCCATAGATTCAATGGCAGATCGTAAAGTTTGAAATCATTTGAACTGTTATTGTACAGTTTGCACACAGTTGGAGGGTTTGGCTCAGTGAACTAACTCTACTGTTGCTCTGAATTGATCGTTGATTGACTGAAACACTGTCTGTATAGTGGCGTCTCTTTCTCGAAAGGGATCAAAGTAGGAATCCAACTCAAGATTTGACAGGTATTAGAACCGCTGAACCCTGACAGTAGATCTCAGTTTGCGAAAACACTCCCAAAAGTACATAAATTCCACTATCCTGCTATCCTAACAGCAAAACAGAGTGAATTCTAAATGAAGCAGTAGTCACCTCTTCAACATGAGCAACAATTATATAATTAAATCTCAACCAACATGCATCTTTGGGATTAACGCAGGACTTTCTGTATTTTTGAGGTATTGATGTGTAGAAAATAATAAAGGACAGTTACACTAAATATCTTGCATTACAACATCTTATATAATATTTTAATTTGTCCACATTAAAATCATTATGTACTTGTGAGCTTTGGCACCTGCAACAAAAGCTCTAAATATCCTCTCAATAATAAAATGGATTTGATAGGTTCAATGCTGAAAAGATGATTCTGCAGAGTTACATGTCTTATTCAAAACCACAACACTTTCCCACATGCTAAAAAGTGAATATTTCTTGTTTCTTATTGACCAGGGTACATGTGAGTACCGGGTAACTGGAGTCTCACACTAGATAAAACCAGCACTGCCAAAGTCAAGACACAATACAAAAAAGGAAAATCCCAGAGAGGGATTATTCTGCCGCCATGAGCATTTGGAAAAGACTGTGAGGGGGCGAGACGGCATATAAACAACCTAAAGGAGAAGACAGGCGCGACCGAATGATGAGATGGGGGAGGAGGGCTTAGAAAAAGACAGATCAGAGGTATAAATATGTCATGAAGGTGGGAATATTAGCAATGATAGATGTGATGAGAGGCACCGACTGGATCAGAGGTCAAGGAGGGCATGGAAAGGTGAAAGAGAAAGAGGAGCATCTTCCCCCAATCAGAGTGTAATCAACGGGACCCCTCGGGGGGGCCAAATGGCTGAATGCAACCTCTTTTGTCTGAGCTCCACCCGGATCCACACCCACTGATATATGAGACCATGCAACCCATCACACACACATATAGAATTCTCTGAGGACTTTCTGTACCCTCGGGCTATCACAGAGCTGCACCTTGTAAACAATAGGATGGATCAGTTCATTTAATTACACCCATTTCATTATTAAATACCTTTAGATCACTTAAGATCAATCAACATTTCTATAAAAGACATTGTTGTTTCCTGTAAGGTGTCTCAAAATCTATAAAATCACAAAGGCTTTGAAAAGATAAAGTGATCATTTGATCTGCTCTGCACAGATTAGGGAATGGTTTTGTGTGGAATAAGCGTATTTCTGGACTCATGCTCCTAATATTGAGCAAAAGGGGATTAAACAGAAATAGAAACAGTGAGTATGAAAAACCTTTGACCATGTATTTTAATGAAAACACTAAAATATTAACATGTCCACTTATAACCTAACAAGGCTTTTGCATATCAATGAAATCAAGCATGGATGTAACATCTGTGTATGTTTTGAGAACCAGACATCAGTGAATCTCAAAAACCAAGCACAAAAAATACTTCTAAACCAGATCTACACAAATCTGGTGCTGTATCTCAATGGGTTAACTCAGAAAATGAATTAAATTTCATGGGTTTCCAACATGACAAGTTCATCCAGACACTGAAAATACTTGAGTCCTCCATTTATCAAAGCACAATGGCAAAGTATAGAGAGAAACAAGCAGATTTGCATATTGTGAATAAAATACCTGCAGCAACCTGCCATCAAAACTGATATGTTTAACGGACCAAAGGAATTGTTTTAAGAGACAAAATTACCATGGAAGAAAACCAGCAGGTTTCACTGAGTTGAAATTCCACTAATGATTTTGAAGATCTCAATATTTCCTACAAATTACTCAAGCTAATCCTTGGTGATCCTCAGTCACTCAGAGGCCAAAAACGGTTACTCTGTGCAGTGTTTACATCGATCATGTCCTGATTGTGATCGATGGAAGGTGGAATGGGGCATCTCAATGAAGTGCCTGAATAACCTCGACTCAGTCTTTGTAGAAAAGTAGAAACTTTTGCTGTCAGCTCCTCCAAGATGAGTGAACTCTTCATACTGAAGAGGAAAATCTCTCACTCTGAACAAAGCTTATTTCAGCTGCTCGTATCTGTAATCCACAGCACTGACAGAAGACTGATCGAACAGCAAAGTGAGAGCTTTGTCTCACGGCTTTGTTCCCTCTTCGCCACGACAGTCCATTACAGCAGCTACATTACTGCTACTGCTGTCCCAAGCCTTTGGCTATAATCTGTCTACTCTTTCCCATTACTCCAGAATAAGACCTTCAGTGTTGAACGCTTTTTTTCTCTTTTTTTTTTAATCTGAGTATGTCATCTTTTCTTATACAAAGTCCAAGTTTATTCAATAATTATGTAAAATGGATCTACTACGATCTGTAAAATGTGTTGTTTGTTTATTTATGCAGCACGTTTTCTTTCCCTACAGGTCCATACCGGCCTGGGAGTGTATGGGAATGTATATTGAAACATAAACATTTAGCTCCATTAACTTAAGATTGCATCGAATTTATAAAAAAAACTAAAATATTTAAAAATCAGCTACCCATTGGAATTTGAGGTTTGGGGATAGTTATGTTTAATACCTGTTCTCTTGCTCTTTGTTTATTTGGTTGGCAGTTGGTATCACCAATAACTGCAAATACTAAAAAATACTGCAACAGTAGAACAATAAATGCATTGATTACAAATCTGAAAGTCCCACATGGTGTTTTGTTTCACATGTAAAAAAAAATAATTTTTCAGCTGTCACTCAAGTTAAACAGCATTTGTCATGCATTCTTCACAGAAATTTAATGGAAAGTTACAAACAACTGCAGCAAACTGGAGCCGTCACAAAGGCTGTGAGGCTGAAGCTAATGTGTCTCTGTTCTACATTAAAGTCTCCCCAACTGGTTCCCAGGCTTCCAGGCGACCGAGCGTAATGATGGGATGGAAGTGAGGAAGACGTGGGGAGAAGAAGAAAAAAAAAAAAGAAAAATT
>OMNM01051600.1:5107-16479 GCA_900302745.1 Parablennius parvicornis | reverse complement strand
CGTCACAAAGGCTGTGAGGCTGAAGCTAATGTGTCTCTGTTCTACATTAAAGTCTCCCCAACTGGTTCCCAGGCTTCCAGGCGACCGAGCGTAATGATGGGATGGAAGTGAGGAAGACGTGGGGAGAAGAAGAAAAAAAAAAAATAAACTACAGAAACGCCCTGGGAAAAAAGTTCTACAAACACCTTGAAACCTCACTGGAACTTTGCCTTAAACTGAGGACTGACATGTTTTTATCAAAGGGCTCACATGTGAAAATATGCAAGCCTGTCTGTGATCGTACATGAATACTATTAACAGATCAATAGAACAGTACAGAGTAAATACAAACATAAGGATTTGGAGGCTGAGTGAAATGCCATCATATGAGGGGAAGGACGGTTTTCAGGCCCTTCTGATATCCGTATTTAAAAGTCTGTACTGCAGGAGGTTGGTTTGTGAGTCGTTCGGCGTCTCAAGGTGCTGGATTGAGGACCGCACCTTACCTAGCCAGGTAAATTCTCTGATATCTGGTTCATTGCACAATCATTGTCTTGGCTGTAAATTTAACTTGATTAATTGTAATAAATAATTTAAAACCTAAGATTTGATCTTCAACTGTTCAATGAATTCAAGCCAAATGCTAAATGGTCCCAACAATTATGACGAAAGGACCGGGTGTAGAGTCAGAATTGTTCAAACTGAAACATTGATAGATTTGAATCCTCATTGTTGATCTGAAATGAATCTCAATGTGTCAGTTGCAGGTTTAAGATACTTAAATATAAAAGATGCATGAAAATACATGGGATGAACTGTCGTCTATAGTTGAACATGAAGGTCGCTCTGACCAACATAAACCACATATCAAATATTCATTTGCATGCACTCTGCTTCCTGTTGAAACAATCCTGTATCCTAAAGAACAAGCCAAAGTTTCATGTCCAGGTGTCTCATACTAATTAAATTACATTCAAGCTGCACAACTTGAGGTACAAGGAGCCAACGTTCAGCAGGATATAACAGAGGTTCATGTTAACATGAGTGCATGTAACATTTGCCCTAGTTAAAGTACATAACACATTATGTAATGGGGCCTTCTGGGTAACCCTGGCCAGGTGTCTGCTGCTGTACATGTTTTATGCTATACAATCTCCTGCAGTGTCTTCATTACATGCATCCAAACAGCGACTGTAACTACTGAGACATTTTGTAAGATTCTTACATGAATCATTTGCCATAATTAGAATTTAAAAGATGTATCTCACCGCTATTTTGCAGATGTATCTGGAGCGTCAGCCAACAGATTGACAAAGAATAATCTGGTATCTTCATATTGTTTTTGGATTTCCTCCACATCTAAACCTTGCATCACAAAATAATTTTAGCAGCAGTCGGATCTATTGCAGATCAATTATTGCAGTATGATGCACATTTAGAGAGGTGTGTGTGTGTGTGTGTGTGTGTGTGTGTGTGTGTGTGTGTGTGTGTGTGTGTGTGTGTGTGTGTGTGTGTGTGTGTGTCCCTGCAGGTCTTCGCCTACGACTACTGCTTCTGGTCCATGGATGAAACAGACCAGGAGAACTTTGCAGGTCAGCTTCCAGTCCAGATTGTTTATAAAAGAGAAGTTCTACAGGAAGTCATCTTGATGTGTGTGTGTGTGTGTGTGTGTGCGCTGCAGGTCAGGAGGTGGTGTTTCAGTGCCTTGGAGAAAGTCTCCTCCACAATGCCTTCCAGGGCTACAACGCCTGTATCTTTGCCTACGGACAAACCGGTAAATCTCACACCGACAGGGCGGCAGCGTCTCTATCCGTCGTGGGGATAAACATGTCCGCCAGGAACAAACCCAGCCTTCTCAAAAAAAAAACTTCAGTCCACACGTCACTATGACGACGGCTCAACACCAGGCTTCAGGGCTGTAGTACACACACCGGGCCTGTAGGGGCGCTGTGACTCACCAAATACACCGAGAATGCTGAAGAAAACACGGAGCAGGTAGAAATGTAGAAGTAGACTCCTGCTTATAGTCTTCTGCATGACTCTAGGTTCTATAGCTCTATGCCCCCCCCCCTCCACAAAACAAATGTAGGACCCCGCCATGTTGAGCCAGGCCCCCCCTAGCCTAGCTAAACACTTAATATTCAGTTTAAAGTCAAAATTGTCAATTTTGACGAACAAGGACTTTTATTTTGAAGGAGTTTTAGGCTTTTATTTTGAACACCAGCTCACCCACCCTAGCTAACAACACAAAATCAATTTCTAACATTTTTAATTTCATTTAAATAAAACAGGACTTTTATTTAGAAAATGGGGGCTTTTATTTTGAAAGCCATCTCACCCCTATTTAGAATGATCAGTTTCCTGGTTAAAGAACATTTCAAATGAAAAAAAGAAAAACAATACACCCGTGATGAGAACCGATATTCTCTGAGTGTGAACCTGGGGTGAAGAAAATCCAAATTCTATCAAATGTTTATACATGTTTTATGGGGTTTGTGTGTGTGTGTGTGTGTGTGTGTGTGTGTGTGTGTGTGTGGGGGTTGTGTGTGTGTGTGTGTGTGTGTGTGTGTGTGTGTGTGTGTGTGTATGTCATAGCAGTTGAGGAGCACAAACTCAAGCTTTGTGAATCCATCTGTCAGTCAAATGTGACATGAACAATGTCTTTTAGCAAGAATGAAACTAAACCAAAGTTGTTTAACCTTCACACACAGACCAGCTTTACTTTTCAAACTGAACACCTTGCTACTTTCTCTGTGGGGCTGCAGGGGTTAGCACTCTCACCTCATAGTGGCATAGAAGATAGATAGATGGCTCAATCCAAGAAGTGCAAGATATGCGTCTGTCCTGATTTTCTCAAAGAGATCAATCAACTAACCGACCTAATCAGGAGATTGGCATGAACTGATGAAATGAAATGTCTTCCAGGACATATCGACAAGTTGCTTTGAGATTATCTAAAAAAAATTTAATAAAAAAAAAGTTAAATAAATTACAGAAAATACAATAAATATAATTTTCTGGAGAAACTACCTTGTTCAGCTTAAGTGTAGACAAGTGTTAAAAATCCATAGCGAAATATAATCGAATAGAAATGTGTTAAAGAGTTTGGCTTTAGCTGTCCCTGAATTTTTGTGGCGATAAAAGATGAAATGAAACATTCAGATTTGCCCATTTGGACCGACGTAACAAACCATATGAGAAAACTCTAAATCTGAGGTTTTTCACCATGAACATGTACGATGAGATTCACTCCAAAGCTCAACGTGAATAATTAATGCTAGCCATTGGGAGTGTAGGATCTTAAAAGCTCTGTGACACAAAATGCTGCTGGAGTCACATCACAGGCATTAACACTCAGCTTAGGCGATTAAAAAGCTCCTCGGCCTGCGTCTCCCCAGCAACACAACTTCCTGGTGAAGGAAAATCTTGTTATTGTTACCATGATGTGGCACCAAAGCAGATGCTCCTGTGATGAAATTTCTGCAAATTAGAAAGCAAAAAAAAAAGAAGAAGTGTTTTTAATGGATTGAGAGACTGTCATCACTTCAGAGCACGGTGGGAACAAGGCAGAGTGACAAACTCAATTAATCACTGGGGCTGGTTCACCGCAGGCTCAAGATGGTAGCTTTGTACCTGGATGCTTATTACAGCCGGCTCTTTGATGTATGAAACCGGAATGGCACCCTAAATGTTTCGGGCTTTTGTTTATGGCTCATCTATGTTCAGCCATTCATCACCTTAAGTGACTCTCTCCACTTTGTTGTGCTGATTTGTCTCTTTAAAATTCATTTTTCATGTCACACCTGAGCTGCTTTCATAACATCCCGACTCGCAGTTTAACATCACAGAGAAACATTTTCAGAAGCCGGAGAAAGTTGGAGGAAACACCAGAAACAATGCAGTCTCTAGAACAGTCGACAGCTCATGGAAATGTGATTTAATGCAGAGTTAATGTAAAAACACACACAATGACAAAACTTCACCACAATATTCACATCGTTTGTCTGTGTGCCATACACAGTATGTGTTGGAGGGGAAAGCAACGGTTAATGAGACAATTTAATTCTGAACATAGCAAAACAAGGGACTCTTAAAAAAATATTTGTGTGCATAAATTGCTTCAAAGTTCGCTGAAGGAGGGATTCAAAAGGTCACAAATCGCCATCAGGGGGATAGGAGTTAATTTTATATCCAGCAAAAAAAACCCGTTACCATCCAATTGGCTCAAAAAAACAAACCTGGAGCACAATGGAAAGCAGAGATCACAGAAACCGAGAAAGAATGCCAACACTGAAAACAGGGAAAGCCCGAAGTGCAAGAGAAAAACAATACAGACGCTCTGACGAGACACAAGAAGAACCCAACATATACAAGCCATCACCAGGTAGAAAAACAAACACATTCAGGCAGAGGTGAAACACATCAGGGATCAGCAATCAGACACATGGAGGGAAAGTGAAGGAGTTTGAGGCCACATTTACATGTACCAGGGTTTTTATGAAAACAGATAGTTCCCCCTCGACGTTTACAAAATAATCGTCACGGACCCGGAACAACATATACACCTGGTTCAGAGTTGACCAGCCAAACCTGTAGGGGGTAGTGTAAAAAGAAGCATGAAGCCACGATGGCCTATCAGAATCCTAGAAAAAACACGACGGCACTAATTTTGACGTAAATCTCCGCCTACTTCCTCTTTAGATGCAGACAGAGACGAAGAGTTTTTCTCGAGCTCCACTGCAGTCACAGTCTTCAGGAATCGGCATTCGTGGTGAGTCGTAGCTGCGTTTATGTGTAAACGCATGGCCGAGAAATATCAGTTTTTTAAATATCGAGGTAGGTGTTAACATGGCCTGAGGTTCCATTTACCAAAAAGCCAAAACTGTGATTTCAATGCAATTTTTTATTTTTATTTTTTATTTTTTTTTTACAAAAAATTTTTTTTACGTTTGCATGTTGTCGGGGGTGGGGAGTGGGGCTTACTGAGGGAAAACACAAGGTGAGAACCTCAAAATAACACATGAAACAGAAAATGTGCACAAACTACTCCTCCACACCCATGATTGGTGGTTTATGTCCGTCCATGTCCACGTTCTTCCTCTGGAAAAAACTTCCCTGCCAACTTTTGGGTCTGTGTGTGTCTGTTTCATTGAAACCTTCAACAACCCTAAAAAAAAGAAAAAAAAAAAACCCAAACAGAGGAGAGTGATGTCCTTGAACACCGTAGAGAAAATAAAAACCTTAAAAAGCTGATGACCGACACTCCAGCCTGTCCTTGAACACCTCGTGGCGAGGCAGCCAGAGTGCTGAGTGCTTTAGTGAGGCACTTCGAGTTACGTTTTACTGTCTGAAAGGTGCCGGGCAAATAAATATTGATTTATTGAAAAACGATATTCAGCAGAGGATTTTTTTTTTTTTTTTAACTACTGCTGCAGCTGTAGCTCTCAATTTAACCCTCTGTGGTTGATGAAGATGAGCTCCTGTAGTTCAAACTGAGCATGGAAAAGTGTTTTAGGCGACTTTGGACCTTCATGATTGTTGTTGGTCTGAGTATTGGACAGCCGTTGATCTGCTGGGATTTGCATTGTGTCCAAATTGCCACGTATTTGTTTTAATACTCCAGTATCCCTGATAAATGTGAGAACTTTGTCCATCAACACTAACTTCATGTTTATAGACGCTCATTTCATTTAGAACCCAAAAAAACACATGTAAACAAAGTTTCGAGCAGGTCATTCATGTGTAAACAAGACGTAATGAATGCAAAAAAAATCTTATTTAGATACTAACATTTGCAACTCATAGTTTTATTCTTCACCTGCAATATGAAAACAAACTAACAGTGCAATCTGTCTGATTGATTCGGCATTTCCGCAGAATCTATGCATTATCTCAGTAAGTATCTCAGTTCCCTTTGTGTCTGAACGTCTCTGAATATTATACAATGTTATCTTTTGTGGAATTGGAAATAACAATCTAAAGTGTTTTGTTGTCATCATTAGTGTTATATCGCGATCGCCCTAATTGAGAGTAAACAAAAGTCTCTCTGGTGAACATTTCATGGCAGCAATAATAATAATAAATCCATTTGTGTGAAGAAGATAAGACGGAGACAGGCGGACAGGTTCTCTAAGGCATGCGCACTCCAAACATCTCTCAGATAAACTCATTGTATTACAAAGATTTATAAATGTCCTCATGCATGCAAATGTAGGTACACATAAACAGATCTAATCAATTAATACATATACATACATCCATGTTGTAGCCACAGAAATGTCTGTGTGGAACATTGGATAGTCCATACTTTATTATTTGTATTTGTTATGTTAATTGTTTAAAAGTAACGTTCACTATATTCACTTTGGTTAGAACAACGTGTGAAGAGGTACAGTGGACCTCGGGCGAGAGCGTGCGCATTGTTGGCTAATGTTGTAGTCCTGTGTTTTAAGAATGTTAAAGTTACAGTGCACACGGTTGGTCACGAGTGTATCTGTGAGAAAGAAAAGCCAATAAGTAACCAACCTGTATAAAAAGTGCAATAGCGACTGCGTGGCTCACGTGTTGATTCCCGGTATGCGTATCCGCGAGCAGCCAACATGTGTTTAAGTGTTAATAGAGAATGTTGAGAAATGTTATTATTGGAGTTTAGCGCTACATTTTGTGCACATTCTTGTGTGGACCTCGGGCGAGGGCATGTGCGTTGGTGGCTACAGTGTGGTAATGTGTTTATATGTATCACTCTAATGAATAAAAATCAATGATTGAACCCCTCGACATCATCTATATGTCTGAACGAGTGTGTGCAACATCAAGCACACTCACGACTTCCCCACATGCTCACGCAGATCGCTCGACTAAAATGTTTTTCCTCCTGTCTCCGCTCCGTTGGGCTGATGTAAGCTGCAGCCTCCCATTTGTTCCCGATGCACGTAGAGAGCTGCAACACGGACAGGAAGTGCAGGTGTGACGGGCCGCCAGCTGTGCGCCTGCATCGGCTTCTGCTGGACGGACTCGGAGGGCGAGGAGCTGCGCTTCAGAGCAGATGCCAACAAACATGCGGCATCGGTGTCACCTGGCACCTGAAAGAAAGCATCGCTCACTGTCCCAGTCAAACCCTGTGGTTCACTGTTCCAGTAAGAGCGTTGTCTCCTATAGAGCCGAGATCAACGGCTAGCCTGGATAGGTGGATAGATTCAGCAGGGGTAGTGGAGGGGTGGGTTCCTAGCGTTAAAATCTTCTCATTTTCTGAGTAAAACGTTTACTTCACATAATCATTAAACTGATTTTGAAGCTAAAGACTGTTGGATAATTTTACATTCTGACAGGAAACATTTTGAGGTTTGTGTTAAAAAATTTTTTTTTTTTCGCATGTTTGAAGGTGATTATTATTCAAAACATTTCACAGTCGATCTCTTTATACACCTTATAATCAGACTTCTCGTATCCGTTCCATCACTTTGACTCTGCATCAAATCATACTCACACAAACTAAATTCCATCATTCTGCTTTCAGTGTTTGTGCCTGATAAAAAAACAAGTTTGTGTGAAGAAGTTGTGCTGCTGTGTTATTTGTTGAATTCATGCATCATGTATGTTTAATGGCCTCAACATGGCATGGCATGTAAATACTCCATAATGTTACCTGCACCTGAGGGAGAGGAGTAGGACATGTTTAGTTTTAGAGCCATGACTTTGTGGCTTTAGATCACGATAGAAAAACACTGCAAGACCTATCAGAATGAACTTTTCGAGGTAAAATACCAACATTAGGCCATGCTTATATTGGACATGGATCTTTATTAGCTTTATTAAGTGATCTGCATAATTACCTCTGCCAAGGAGGTTATGTTTTTGTGAGCGTTTGTTTGTCTGTTAGCAGGATTACACGAAAACTCCTTACAGGATTTTCCTAAAAGAAGATGTGTCTGGACCCAAATTAGATTCCATTAGATTTTGAGAGTGATCAAGATAGCCATATGAATGCAAAAAATATAGATGATCAAAGATTCTGTTTTTCCCCTTTACTTATCATTGAGCCATTATCCAAAAAATCCTCTCTCTTGGAGATCATATCGGATTGACTTGTAAAAATTCACTGATTTGGATGGTCATATCTAGTAGGGTGCAAAATTTGATCTGGGTCGGATCCAGAAAAAAGTCAAGAAAAATTCCGGAAGTTAACATTGGAAACCCCATTTACGAGTTTCAAAAAATCACAACTCATTGAACTTTGTTTTGATTTTCCTGACATTTGACATGTATATTTGGAGGATCATTTCCCTGAATTGTGCCAAATGGTGTCTGGATCTGATCTAGAATAACAATATGGTGGAACTTTGACTTTGGGAAATTTCAACATTGAAAACGCCATTTGCCGTAGGTCTGCGCTCTCGTAGTGCTTTTCTAGTTTAAAGCCGCACTGAGTTGGGGGTAACGGCTAGTACAACATGCAAGACTCACGTTGGTCCAAACTGTTTTGTACTGAGATACAGTGGCTTGCAAAAATGTTCAAACCCAGTGAACCCCCTCATGTCTTGTTACATTACAGACAAATGATGTGCTGCATTATTGTGAAGTAGAAGGAAAATAATACGTGGTTTTTGAATTTTTCTACGAATAATAACTGTGGTGTGCAACAGTATTCATCATCCTCTCTGACTTTGTAGAGCCACTTTTTGCTGCAATCACGGCTTTACACATCTACAGACCAATCAGTCAGACTCAGTCAGACTGAATGAAAAGCGTCTTGTGAACAGCAATTTTCAAGTCCTGCTGAAAATTTTCAATCATCTGGACTTTGACTTTCACACAAATATGTTTTGATTTAAACCTTTCCATTCTGGCTGTACGTTTGGGGTCGTTGTCCTGCTGGAAGGTGAATCTTCGCCCACCTCAAGTCTTTTACAGACTTGAACATGTTTTGCTCGAAGATTTTCCTGGATTTGGCTCCATTCATTCCCCCAACAACTTTCATGAAGAAATGCTCTAAAAGCATCCATCTCAATAGAATAAGCACCCATCTGAATTCTACAAAGAATTCTGGATTTTACTTTCCATAAGATTTTTTTTTTTTTTTTTTTTAAAGATTAAGGAGTCTTCTACTCCCAGACCATAAATGAACTGTGCAAATATCATTCTTCTTTTAAAAACAGACAAAGATCCCACACTTTCATTCAATCAACGCAGAACTTAAAAACAACAGCAAAGCCTAAGCAAGCAGAATCGACAAAATAACAGCGTACGTCATACATCCTGACCACGCTGGGCTCATTAAAGGCCACCACTCCGCGAATAAATAATTAATCTACGGGAACGCAGACGGCCCAGGAGTGACTGCAACACAGAAAATGCTGCAACACGGATGAACTGGCAAACAAGGGACACGACAGATGTCCAATAAGTAGCACTGTCCCCAGGCCAAGAAGATCACACATCAGGGCAGAGAGCAACAATCAGTCACGAGGGGGCGGAGTCAAGGGAGGACTGGTTCATGGTTTAAAAGCTTTAGGAATGTGATAAAACTTCCTCACGCTTCAGCATCATTAATAATCCATTATTTTTGTTGAAAGATATTTTTGAAAAAATAGTCCAGAAATGGACACTTTACCGAAAGACACTGTCAGGACCTTGGCTCTCAATCCATGGCCACACTGGAATGAAGAAAAATACAGTTTTTATAATACTTTAGTTTCCATCACTATTAACTCTTCTCCACAGGCTTGTAGAGGCATTTATTGTTTTGTCAATGTTTACTTAAAAAAAGAAAATATAAAATATCAGATATTTCAAAAAGTATCCTGTATAGGTATATCTAAAAAACAAACAAAAAAAATTACTTTTTCATTTTATTTTATTTGATATTATTTTTCCATATAAGTATAACCCAAAAAAAATTTGTTTTTTAACAATCAAAATCAGAAACAAAAAGTCATTTAAATGATATGAGGACTAAATTAAATACACGTTTTTACGTTTTGAGTGTTTTAAATGACTCAACAAGTCTGAATTGCTGAAAAAAAATTACAGCAAAATACTTTGACTTTTCCACAGGAAAGGGGTGGAAGTTACTTCCACACGACACAGCTCATCAATGGCGCTGAGAGGATGTGGCATCGGTCAACCCGAGGCCATAAACCACGGCGGCTCCTGGAGATCCCTGTCAGATTGGATTTGTGTGAGACCATCAGCTGAAACATGAGAAGTGGAGCATCCTCCGTGTGCATCCAGTCCACGATAAGACTCTGACCCACCTTGTTCAATTTATGGCGCTGCCACATAATTCTCACTCTGGTCCTGAATAATTGAAAGCACTTAGTGTGTCGGCGGTCACCGGGGACTCGGCCCACACGATGGACTGGGTCAGAGCGGAGACAATGCCGGCGTGCCGACTCTCCAGGAATCACAGAGACGTCGCTGTGAGACACGTCTCCCATGCGCTGGGAGGGAAAAACAGCCAAGTTCAAACCGTTCTGGCAGGAGGAGTCCGTGGAGCTGGTGTGCCTGCCAGCGTCCTCCTCACACTCATTCGGCTGCGTTCAAGACTTTCCCCCGTTTTATCCGGCGACACTCTGCTAATCCCTGACAGACAGAATCTATTTCCTCTTCTCCTCCTACACACAAGGAGGACGGAGGTCGGCTGCAGATCTGCAGCTCAGCGTGTGCAGGGTGATGCCGCGGTGTACCGATTAACTTGAGCTCCATTTCCCTTCCACGGTTTTTAAAAATACATGCATACATTTTTAACAAACGTTTCACAGTGTGTACCGCCTGGGAACACGCCGAGCTCCACAAGTCACAACACGGTGACCGACGTGAACGGTGGACATTTGTACGGACACACGATGAAGTTGGATTGCTGTGACAGGTGACTGTCAACTTTTCTGAAATGTTGCTACTGCTCACGCGCACAACGTTGGAGTCAACAGTTCTCCTGCACATGCTCAGTGATGACAATGTTTTTGTGCAGTGTCGTGACTCCCAGTCCATATTCTCTTGGGACTCGGTAGTTTTATTTTGACAGTCACCGTGATAACAATCCAACTTTGTCGTCTGTCCATACGAATGTTCATCTGTTCTGTGTGGCTTCATTGCAAAAGCAACCAGCAGCACCTACTAGAGGCCCAACATGAAAACTACAGAATTTTCAGCCTTTCTGCCATTTCCACTTAAACACATTTTATATTATTCATTGTCTATCACTCTGGTGGAAATCCAGGAAAGCGCCATCTTAAAGTGAGTGGTTCACCAACGTCATATTCTTCTATAAATTAGAAAAGATCACCCATTCTATTTGAGGCAGTACTGACAGATTTTTTGGAAAATGTCTTGTCTTATCTTGCTTCATTGAACTCTTTACCACCTGAATGATCCCTCCTTTTATCTATTTATTT
>OMNM01051589.1:4164-28851 GCA_900302745.1 Parablennius parvicornis | reverse complement strand
CTCCTCAGTCATACCCGCCACAGATTTGTCCGAGCAGATCTCCACTGCCGGCACGGAGGCTTCCGGAACGGGAAACATGAAGTTCATGCTGAACGGAGCGCTGACCATCGGCACCATGGACGGCGCCAACGTGGAGATGGCGGAGGAGGCCGGGGAGGAGAACCTCTTCATCTTCGGCATGAGGGTGGAGGATGTCGCCGAGATGGACAAAAAGGGGTACGGGAGTCACTTTAGGAGATTTTCTACCAACCGCTGCGACTGATTCATTGCCGGGTTTTTTTTTTTTTTTTAACCTCCATTTTTCTGCTTTTTGTCAAGATATGATGCCATGACGTACTACAAGAGCATCCCCGAGCTGAAACAGGTGATGGACCAGATCACCAGCGGATTCTTCTGTCCCAAAAATCCAGATCTCTTCAAGGATCTCACCAACATGCTCTTCAAATACGACCGGTGAGGCAGCGCTGGCAAATTTAACCAACAGGCTTGTCAGACTAAATGTTTTCTTCACACTCTGGTCTTGTGTTCAGGTTCAAAGTGTTTGCAGACTTCGAAGACTATTTGAAAGCCCAAGAAAAAGTCAGCAAACTCTATCAGGTAACATTTACTGAGAAAACTGTTTCCCTGCACTGGAAATTCTAAACTGACTTTGAATACAAATTATTAATCCACAAAAATTGTGTGATTGGCTGATTTTAAAAAAAAAATGTCAATCGACTGGGAGGGAGGGGGGTTTAAAATATTCTTTGGAAGAACAATTGTTAAAGTATAAACCTCAGAAACATTTTCTGATGCTTGTGCGTTCAAACTCTTTTGCATTCCCCACTAATTACCCTGAAGTTTAGTTTTTTTTGTTGTTTTTTTTTTTTAATTTGGTCCAAAGTAGATGTGAAAGAATCGACTCCACAGAGCAGCACAGAAACCAAATCGCATACGTGCAAAATAAAAGAAATACGATGAGGAAGTGAAAGGAAATCGCTTCACTTTCAGGGAGAATATTCTGCATGTGAACAGAAAACAGTCCTGTTCTGATCATGTGCTGCTCATCACTGTTCGCAAAGTTATCTCGGAATGAAAAAAATAATAAACAATCGTTTATTGCACATTTTGTGCAGCCAATCAAACCAAATCTAGAAGGCAGAGCTATCAATTCACTGGGAAGAGTCAACACTGAGGTATTATATAATAATAATAATAATTATTTAGCTGTATTTTGCTCCCTTTGAAAAATATCTACTTCCTTTTATGATACCTGAACAGGTTGTTTCAGAAAAGACTTGTGAGATAATGTGTGGAACGATCTCTCTAAAAGCCTTGAACAAGTTTGTGTTTGGGAGAATAACTAAGATACGTGTGCATCGTTTCTCCTGCGTGTCATTTAAAACATTTGGAGTAAATTTGAGGTTTTTTTCACGATCAGTTTCTTTTGTCGCCAGTTCTTCAGCCTCTTTTTCAAGGAACTGACGGTTGAAGGTTTTTCTGTCGAAATTATTTGATGCATATAAACCATAATGGCATCAAAATATTCAGTATTTTTTAGTGATTGGAAACAAAATCTATGGAGGACTAAGAATAGATAAGATGGTGAAAGTAAAGAAGAGATTGGTTGATTAAAAAAAAAAAAAAAAAAACCCAAACAATCCTGTACATTTGTTTTCGGTTACAGAATTCCAAGGAGTGGACGAAGATGGTGATCAAGAACATCGCCGCCACGGGGAAGTTCTCCAGCGACAGGACCATCACGGAGTACGCCACCGAGGTGTGGGGGGTGGAGCCTACCGACCTGAAGATCCCCGCCCCCAACGAGCCGCGAGAAGCCATCGAGGAAACGGCCCGGGCGCTGAAGAAAATGTGACGCCGTCTCCACGACAGGCCGTCTCCATGTTTACTCGCTGTTCCGTTCCTCCACTTTGTTTTAAGTCTGTGGAGGAACTTCCTCAGGCGTTTCTTTACCTGGTTTTGTTATTGAAGCTTCGAGTCAAAGCACTGTTACAGTTCTGTGGAGGCAGGGAGGAAGGTGCTGTGATACTGAACCATCTTGCCCAGTTTTTACATCCCCGAGTGTCACACAGGTCACTTGTTTGTTTGTTTTTTCTTTCTCTTCTTGCGTCACTGTTTGACGTGGTGGATAGTGACCCACAGACGTATGGAAACTCCAAAGTCAACAAGATCTTTGTATCCGTGCTGGTGAAACGTTCAGTCTCACTTTATTCCACACGTGTTCTCCCTGCTGCCAAAAATAAAAGCATTCACCGAGACATCACTTGAAGATCTCTTTATTTCAGTCCATCTCAAGGTTAAAAAGGGAACATATTACACTTTTATTTTTTCATTAAACAAATCGATATCAGTCGACGGCCCGAGGAAGAAAACGTCACCGTCTCAGCTTTTGGAGAAATTTCCTGAAACGAAACGGAAGGTGAATCGTCTCCAACTTGAAAAATGTGTCAAAGTCTTGACGAAATGCATGACACATGTAAATATTGCCTTTTGGATCATCGGGGTGGCACAACTTCCCCATTCAACCTATTTGGGCTCTTGACGTTTCTCTCCTTCAGCGGAGTGTGAATGTGACGAATCATGTAAAGTATTTTGAGAAAGCTGAATTTATTTACATTTAAAGTCTTTAGGTCGACACAACTTTCACATTACAAGTAACTCTGCCTTTCTTCTGTCCCCTTGTTTTGTTTTTTTCTCCATTCTATCCATTTTTTTATCACCTCCGCCAAAGAGCAGCGAGGCGAATAGTGACGTCACAATATGCGCCGTCAGCATCGACTGCGTCCTCAGTGTGCGACCCGTGTTTACAGTTTTGCTCCGATAATGGATTATTAGTTAAAGCAGTGCTCGTTTTTACATTTTCACAAACGTGTTTACATTTACAATCACAAACGCTCCGCTACTTCGGTCCAAACAACGACCGTCGAGTCTTTATTGAAGCAGGAACAGGAAGTCATTCCTGCTATTCGTGCTTATTGTTAAACTGCCCCCTACAGGTTTGGCATGCTCATTGTAGCTCTGAACCAGGTGTATATGCGGGTCGTGTTAAATACTTTATTTTGTAAACGATCAGGTGTAAATTAAGGTTTTTTTTTTTTTTTTACATGTTGAGGGGGAAATATAAATATTTTTAAATAAAAACCCAGGTACGTGTAAACGTGGCCTGAGAGTTGTCTGGGTGGAGAGAAGTCTGCAGCATGCTGGCTGCTGATTGGCTAAAAGGGAGTCCGAGGTGAGAAAGAGTGGGGTGCAGTTGAGCAGGTGTGTGTCTTCACAATCCTGGGAGAGCCAGACAGGAGAGGAGGATTGTTGACCAAGCAACCTGTTTAAAAAAAGCTTTAACCAAAAGCTTCACAGCGAGTGAGAATGAGCATTTCATCTGCCAAGTGTGCGGTTGTTGAAGAGACGTCCGCCGACTATGTCCAGTCATCACGGCTGGTCTCTGAGCTGTCCGCTACCCGCTGGATTGTTTTCAGACTGAAAACAAGGGTCATCACCAGATAGCGCTCTGAGCCGCCGTGAGGCTCAGAGTTCCTCTGGCTACGTGGGACGCCAGCCGGACCGCTCCACCACCTCCTGCCCTCCCCTGCTCCAACTCTGGATGAACAATCGATTTGCACCCACACCTCCACAGCAAGGTAAATATTGGATTTTGCTTTCACTCGTTTGGAGAACAAGTTTATTTTTTCCAACAAACTCCAAGTGAACAGGCCTGCAATGGTTTATTTAGATTTTGAGAACCTTTATGCCGGCTTAGCCTAGTCTTCATTATTGTTTGTTTTTTTTATTGATGGCAATTATTGTTGTTTTATTAAAGTAGCAGATTTTTTTGTTCACTTTTAATATGATTTAAGTGTCATATTGTTTGCTGTAAATTGATTTTTCAAAGGGGTAAAAGGTGACCAAACATATTAATCAACCCTGCTTACCATCAATTGCTACCATTGTTTCAATGTGCTCTGTTATTTTCACATAACCAAAATTATAGTTTTAATTTGATAATTTACCCAGTTGCTTTTCTAAACTAATTCTAAAGAGCTCAGGGCCCTGTTTTTATCCCTTGAGGTGATAGACAGGTTACACATATCTCTTGGAGATCATTTCTGATTGACTTGTAAAAATTCAGTGATCTGTAGGATGGTCTTATGTAGTAGGTTGCAAAATTTCATCTGGATCAGATCCAGATTAACGATAAGGCGGCACTTTGAATTTGGGAAATTTTAACATTGAAAACGATATTTGGTGGAGGTCTGCGCTCTCTGAGTGGGTTTTCTTGTTATTGATACATCATCTGTAGCTGTAGACCTTCCCTCAACATTCTTCCTTTCTCAAATAGCTGGATACCGGGATTCCACCAATCAACTTTTTATACAATCATCCACATTAAAGTTTCTGGATAATATATATTCAAAAACATTAGAAATTATGTTCCATGTGATGAAAAATAGCGTTCCAGATGATATTCAAATGTCTTTTTAAAAGAAAGGCAATGGGTATATATGTAATGTAATTAAAGCAGCATGTTGTTGTAAATTAAGAACAAATAGTAAATATAGATGTGTCAATTTTGGGAGAGAGCTTATGGACTTATGAACTGAAAAAGTGTAATTCTGTGTTTTTAAAAAGAGTTCATGCTGTCAATTGTTAATTTTCTATTTACTTATCATCCAAAAAGTGATTTCTCACTTAAACTGTCATTTAGTTTTTTTTTTTTATTTGATTACCCATCTTTGTTTGTAATCCTTTGATGGCACACGATCAGCAAAATAAGCCACAGGCTTCTGCAGATTCCTTTTTCAGTTGCTGGACGGTTACTTTTTTTGTTATAATGTTCTTGTTTGCTGCTTTGTATAAATGCAACTGAAAGAAAACTAAGTAACAAAAAGTTGATGAGAACGATGTGACTTTTTGCTCAAACGTTGTTTTTTTAATTTCTATTTTTATTTTTTATAGCAGAGCCGGGTTATATCATATAAAAGTATAAAAAGCTTCTGATTACAAACACAAGTGTGTTTCTTCATGTTTGGCGAGGTAGAAGTGAGCTTACGTCTCCTGGGGGATAATCTGTGTGTAACTGGATGAATTTCACTTATATAGCAGCTTTACATTAATCACATTTATACACACACACACACAGAAGCTGCTGAATAGATCCATTTGGGTTCATTGTTGAGCTCAAGAACAATATGGACAGGGGGAGACGGGGAATCAAACCTAAATTTAATCTGCTAACTAATACTTTGTGTAGTCGCTATGACAAATTACATTAAGTTTCAAACTGTTGCCTTTTCTCAAAGATTCTCCACTTTTTTTTGTATCGAAACATGATCCATTAAGGTTTTTGTTTTTCATGTTTATATTATAATATCAATAGTGGTTGTATTTGGGGGGGTCATAGGATTCTTTCGTACTTACCTAACTACGTCCGATAAGTTGGGATCGAAGTACACGTTGTTGTGGGAGTATCCGAGTTCGGCTTTGTAAGAGATCATTTCCACCCGAACGTCGGTGTGGAGCTTTCTCTGAGCCTGGAGTGAAATCTCATAAAGCTGCAGGCGAGAAAGGCACCGTGTTTCTGCACGACATCCACTGGGAGAATAGTTTAGAAAGAGCCCAGTGCGTCTCTGCTGTACCTTCAGGCCCATGTGGTGAGGAACGACGTTGTCGTCCTCTGCGTGCAGAATGAGGACGGGACTGCTCAGCCTCTTCAAACTGCAAGAATGTGAGAGAGAAAAGTAGCACGGTGTTCATTTGATGACTGGTTGGCTTTAGAAACATGGAAGTGAATTGATAAAAGTGAAATAAGTGGGGATCTTCCTCACTTTTCGTCATTTGCAAAAACAATGCTGTTCCTTTCGAGTATGTTCCAAAGCAAACTCTCAGATCCTGGAAGGAACGTGTACAACTGGAAGAAAAGAATCTGTGCTGTGATATTTTGTGACGCAAGTATTTGCAGAACGAAACGGCCGAATGGCAAAACCTGTGTCAAAATAATCATGCCTTTCGAGTCTGGTTGTTCCCTGCGGCACTTCTTCCACCAGCCACTAGAGGGCAGTAACGTCTATCACGCTCTGTTCACCTGAACCAAAGTAAATTTCCCCCCATAGTTTGACTAAAACAGTGTATTTTAGGTTTATGAATGAATGCAAGGCGCATGATAAAAATATATCTGCTCCCACTGAATGCTTCAAAACAGTCAGTTTAGTACAGTTTATAGTGTAATAATGGAAAATATGTAAAATAGAGTGAAAAGGATGTTTGTATATAGTATACAAATCAATAAAAAATATTCATAAAATAATTGAACATACACCTTGGATGAATCCTTATCCAACATAAACTGTAATATGAAATCCCCCCCCATTATATTAGCTTGTCATTAAAATCAAAACTACAAAGTATTACTTTTAAACAAGATATTTATGGTTTCTTACTAATGTTGGTAATCACAAAAAAATGCCCTAAAGTTTTTAGTTCTATGAGTTTTGAATTCACTGACAGAATATTTTATACATTCCTGTATATGCACAGGTTTAACTCAACATTTCTCATTTTACTTTTCAGTGCTTTGGGTGAATTTTTTCGGGATGTTCTTCACAATTCACCTTTTACTTCTTGTCTAGATGCATGTTTTCTTTTTTTTAAAACCCCTCTGAGTGTGATGACCGCTCACATTTAACACCTCTTCTGTGAAACTTTGGTAGAAACTTTAATACTGGCAAAGAAAAGCTGGTCTCACTTTAGAGAGAGGATGAGCGACGACGACGTCTCCGATTCTCGTGTAGGGAGCTTCGAGGATTAAAGCATCAACGGCAGAGCCTGACACGACAGAGTGAAGCAGACATGATTACAAATACAACTAGAATGGCACCCAGAGAGCGCAGACCCCGCCAACGCCTTATATCCTGTGACCCATATATTATCCTTGATCCACAGTATGTCTTTCACTGTCATGCCACTGTTAGGTTTGACTTTGATTTTGACTGCGAGGCGCCTCCTGGTGGTACACGATGGATCTGCTCCCATCCACTTTGAATGGGGAAAATGTGCACAGTTTTTCACGATTTTTTCTGAAACAGTTTGTTGAGACATCCCCAAAATTTAATGGGTTCTTCATATCATCATTCACTATTGGCATGACAAGTTTCAGCAAAATCCGCCCTGAAGTTTGTGCGTAATCCTGGTGACAAACACATGGAGGCGATTACATAACCCCGCTGTTGGCGGGGTAACAAACGAGGGACGGATGGACTGGTGGCCCCAACGAAGAAAGCTGAACAGTGCGTCACTGAATAGTTCCGCTGGTGCTTCTACGATCATCCTCAATTCAGCGATTCGTCATTATAATAGCATGAAAATACTTGTTTTTAAAAGCCACTCAGGTGAAAATCAGCAGAGTAACTACAAACTTGTAGTTACTCTGATTAGACTCAAATACAAAAAGTAACGCTTGCAAATTTATTCTAATTTGGAGTTGCTTTTCGTTTCTTCTTCTCTTGCAGTCTGCAGATTATGTTGTTATATAATCCCGCAGGCCCTTGAGACAGTGACATCATGTACGCGAGTTCATATTGTTCTGGCTTTTAAAGGTGCGGACGTGTTGTTGTACAGAAGAACCTGTCTAGCCTCAGCGCGGGAATGTCGCTCGCTGTTTACGAGGTGACCGTTCATAATCAGACGAGAGAGAATTGGCGTTAAGAAGTAATGTTAAAAAAAAGAAGATATTAAAATGACTCCCAGACGACTTCATCCCACCTTGTTCTTGGATTTTCACAGCGCTGTTTGTCGCCACCCTGCAAAACAAAATACATTAATTTTTTTTTTTAACACTTTAAACAGCTTCTTCTTTTGTTAGATGACGATTTGTTCGAGAAATCTTGTTTTATATCGTTATAGAGAATGATGTGTAAATTTGCAGTCTGTGTTCAAGAAAGACCCGTGTCAGCACTTTTGGAACCTCTGTGCTACTTTTTGGTGGCCCTTCGGTAAAGACTGAGAACATTCCAGCCTTTAAGAGACGCCGTCTGACTTCAGAATTGGACAAACTCCTGGACAATCACGCAAAGGTTGCATTGTGACGTCGTCTCTTCTTGCAAGAATGATGTAATAAAATTGTCTTAAACTTTGTAACGGTGACGAGAAAACGGACCCGGTGCCCAGCGAGTGTCCCCACAGACACACCAGACTCCCTCCGCTGTGCCTCTTCACCCAGCGGTACAGAAAGAGGGCGTCACGGGTCAAGCCGGCCTCGCTGGGCTCTCCGCTGGAATCTCCAAAACCTCATCGACAAACACAGATTACAAGATTACCAGGGATTATTCTTCCAGTTTTATACATTTTTCTTTCTTTTTTTTTTTTTGTTATGGTCCTTCAGATTGGTGGAAACACTATAACAGTACAGCACATTATTATTCATTCTGACTTTCCCATATGAGAGTTTGATATTTTGGCTTTGTATGTTTACACGAATAATTTTCTCCGGTGACTTGTGTGCAGTACAAACGCTATGCAGACTTTATTAAAATCACATACGTGACAACAATGTTCATGACAAAGAAAATGATCGCACCGTTGACGTCTTTACCTCGGTAGTCCAGGGAGAAGACGTGGTATCCCGCTGCACTCAGGATCTGAAATTCAACATTGTGAATATTATTGGTGAACGTTTCACCAAAACTGAAAATATATCTCACCTTCACCAGCTGCACTCTGTGACCTATCGCCCTGCGGAGATGAGAGGGGAGCAGGAACTATAAACAATCAAGTACCGTGACCGACCGACTGTTTAACCAGAGATCCGCGTCGTCGTGTTGCGTCTAATGGAGCCGTTATTACGTTATACATGTTACAGGCTGCGAAAAAAGGACTTGACATGGATCATCACAATACTCTCTGTCCTGATGCGTCCAAACGTACCTGGTTCCGACGTTGCCGTGGAGGTAGATGATAACGGGGTGACCGTCTCCCAGAGTCTCCTGGTGGAACTCTGCCCGTCTCTCTGCCGCCTCCTCCCATCGACCGGCAGGCAGCGTGTGCCTGTATGGCATAAGATTTCAGAGTAGAGAAGTGAGAAGCGACTTTGTGAAAATGCGCGAGCTATTTTCACCTGAGTGGACACAACGGGACTAAAGTTTGTCCTACCAGACTCCCACTGAGACGCCTTCCTCCGGGTTGAGGTAGAAGTTGTGCGTGTGGTTCAGCAGGTCTTCAGGTCGGCTGAGATCCACGAAGAATGGAAACCTCACTGCAGCAGAGGTTTTGCGTTTGTCACAGAGCGACACTGTCTAATCTTATCAGCCTGGGTCGTGCATTGTCAGCTAGGCCTTCTTCAGTACTGCACTTTCATTTGTACGTTTGCTTTATGATAGAAGGTCATTGTCAGACTGAGCTTCGTTGCAAGTTGGATTTCAGGAGTTGTCGGGCCTGAAACTCAGAAGTGAAAAGCAGATGCTGCACGAATGCTACAACATAGCTGCCTCAGTGCTGATGAATTAGCATTATCATGAAAGCCAAAAAGAGAGTGAATGAGTCAGCCACTGTTTGGGTTCAGTGTAGTTACTTTATTCCTCAGGTATATGCTGCTGCAAGTCCTCATGTTTACATTATGTATTTACTGTATGTTGTTTTGAACGAGGTAAATAGCACCAGAGAGGTGATGTCACTACCTTCAATAGAAGCATTGTTGGGTTGGAGTTCCATTAAGAAATACATTCTAAATAACTTTATTTACTTACTTAATGTGACTTGTTATGGAATTGCAATCCTTTATCTGGCATCACTCCATACAACAGCCGGGGTTCAAGGTAATACACTTTAAATTGCTCACATTGGCTTTGAGATAAAAGTTATACTCGCAGTTCAAATAAATGTGCTTTGGACATAGTTGCTTCATACATGTCTATTAAAACAGAATGCCTGCTATCAATAAAGTTTTAAAACGCAGCTCATGAGTATTTAAGAGTTGTACTCTTAAATTGAACAGATTTCAATGTTGGTAATGCAACAGTTTTTCACCTTCTCTTGCGATAAAGGGATTGACTGTCCCACGTGAGAGGATATTGCAGTTTCCCATGATTGGACGCTTTGCAGGTCGATCATTTAAAGACTTGACAGAACTTACCCAGGTGAGCGTATATGACCTGTGCCAGGATCCAGGGGAACAGGTAGAGGATGACCGGGACTGACACATACACGGCCAGGAGGACTGACACGACTCTCCTCGTCCTCATCGATGCAGTGACGATAATCCCTTTTTGCCCGGACAGAATTACCAAATGAGCGTCTTTCTTTCTATCTGAGAGAAAACGCACACGAGAGCCTGACAGCACGAGACCAGGGAAGAACGCAGCGTAGAAAACCGGTCAAGGTTCAACCAACTCCGCCCCCTGGTGGTGACGGTTCACACCACACGCAGAACGGACAACTGCGACAAGGCATGATGGGTAATGTAGTTCTTTTGCTGTAACTCAGTTTTGCCCATTGTTCGTGAAGTCGGGATTACGTCAAACATGACATTTAGGGTTGGCGCCATATTTGTTTGGTGGGTCTTACATTACTTGAACTATGAACTTTTTTGAATTCTTTGACCCACATAGGCTATTTGCTTTTTCTTGATTTTCCGTAGCCTCAACACCATTGAGTTTGACAACAGGAATTGCAGATTGCATAATTACTCCTGTCATTCTATGAACAAGATTCCAGATCTGTTTATATTGCTGTCTCGGATCCTAACGTACGACCGAAAACTTTCCAACTATTTTTCTTTGCTTCTTTTATTACAGGTCTAGCTTTAGCTCTGAGTCGCGTATATTCAATATATCATTCCACCATGGAACCATTGTTCTTTTTGGGGGAATCTTTTTCTTCAGGATAGATTTAGGAGCACTTGACCTCATTTAATGAACTATTCTACTTTTCTAACCCTTTGTCACATTCTACTATTGATAATTCCGTATTCACTTTTTTATTCAAACTCCATTTTGTCCATTTAAAGTTAAGTCTCAATGAAGAGTTGATTGGTTGATTGGTCCTCCAGGTGAGGTTAGGATGTATCCTGCACAGGTTTCCAGTCCATCGTCGGGGCCACACCTCGAGGCAATTTAATGTCGCCAATGTTTGGTTTTGGACTGTCGGCCTCCCTACTTCTAACTTATTTCCCACTTGTTCCTTATTTAAAGTACAAACTACATGAAGTGGCTCAGTGCAGCACCTCCAGTGAAAAAGGATGTTATGAGTCTGGTCCGGTCTATTCTATAGCTGTTAACTTGCTGGCTGAAGTAGATCTGTTTCCTCATTTGTTGATTGCTTTGGATGATTTAATTTCCAACACAATGACATAATTTATAAAGTTAGAAGCTATAAAACTCCAATATTTATACTGTGGGTAAAAATTCTGGCATATGGCAGTTTCTTGGAAATGCTAAAACAAAAGTTCCATGATGCATCACACTTTTAGTTGAAAAACCAGACTGCTGGTTGAAAGCCTTTTGTGAAATGTGGGAGAGACTTTAATGAAACCGTTAGTGCCTTCACCATTCTATAATGTCTTCATTATTTTATTTTCCAATTAGTTCTGCTGGGAAACACTGATGTAAAACACTGATGTAAAAGCCTTGTTTTCCCACATCCTGGCTTTAACAAACCTCACAGATAAACATGCCCTACTCTGCCATATCCATTTAGGACTGCAATGTTTCAGGTTCAGCCACCAAATTTGTCCCCAAAACAATAGATGACAGTATCAACTGCATAAAGAATTTGAAGATTTGAAATAGGGCTGTAGCTATTGAGGAGAAATGGTTCATCTCCTTTATTGAACTATTCTGGCTTGAACATTTGCCCAGGTATTGCTCCGCCATTTTAATACCAGAGACCAAGCACATGTTACTTCAGCCTCTTCCTACATCCTAGATGTGGTTAGGGCACGGCCGGAGCCTGTACAAAACGCATGGTCAATATGTTTTGTTAATAAATACTCATGTAAACTGTAGCTATCTCAGGTCTGTTTTTCTCAGTCTGCCACAGACTGGAACGTGCAGGATACCTTAAAAAACACTTTTAATGGAAGAACATGAGCCAATTTCATAATTTGGGGGAAGGTTTCATTCATTAGTCAAATTGTTTGAAGTCTGCAGTGAGCTTAAAACAGACAAATTGGTATCTAAAATGTATATTTTCTAGCCCAGCTGCTTTTTCCCAATGTAATTTTTTGAGAGCTTCTTGCACGTCAGCAACACTGTAAAGTCAAAATTTAATTGCACTATCAAAATAGGACTTGATTTATTTGTCATTTGTAATGGCTGGTTCTGGCTGGCTGGAAGCTCATGTAAACTCGACGCAGCAAGATCTGTTTTCCACCACTTTTCCTTTATTCCATCACTTCTTGTTTATAACAAGTCAAGGCACTTTCCACAAAGTGAGGTTCTTTGACTCTGTGATATCCTGCATTAGTAACCACATGTTGTCTCACTGATAGCTGATAGTTGTTTTACTCAGTTTGAACTTTTCCATAAAAGAAAAAAAAAAAAAGTGGTGGTTTGTGACTGTTGTCCAGCCCCCATCCCGTTAATGGCATTGTGATCTCACAATAAATACGCCTCCATGACAGGACAGAGAGGAATGATCAGTGATTAGTTCTGACCATGGAGTTTGCTTCATCGTTCGTCATTCTGCTTCTCCTCACCGGTAGGTTAAGTTGTACCTCACTCTTCTCTAGAGACTGTAGTTTGGTTTGATGAAATGCCTGGGAAGACAATGCAGGTAAGTTGATCTGTATTCCTCGTTCAGCATGAAGCCGGTCTTGTAATTTGTCGCAACAAAATATTTGACTGTTCACAATGTGGCATGTGGATATTGCAGAATAAAATTAATCAAAGAACCGTGAAGTGCAGCAGAGAAAATAATAATCCATGAGAGAACTCATTCTGAAGCTCTTTCATTTACCAGTTTGTTTGTTTTATACCTGTTATACCATGCTTATTTGTATATACATTGTGATTGTTGATATTTATGTTTGTACTTTCATGGGGCAGCTCTCAATCTCATTACATGTGATGTAATGACAATAAATGGCATTCTATCTTCTATCCTTCTATCTTCTATCCTCTCTTATTAATCCAGCTCAAAACTCTAAAATCATTCTGAATCAGTTCATATGAAGTAACATTTCACAGTGTCCATTAGAACTTGTGTACTCCATCAGGTGGAAGTTCCTCAGAGTTACAGGAGCTTGAAGAGGATCCGGCCTTCAATGAGACTGATGAAGAAATGTCAGGTATGAAAGAAAAGATTCTAAAATACGTGAAATATGTCCAGTTGAACATCTTTATTGACGGTACTTATTATCAATGAGCAACCTGTATTTCCTTTAACTTCAATAAGAACTCCACAATCTACTCAATGTAAGGAGAAAATGTCTAAGTAACGAAGAGAAATTAGATTCAGGAAAAAAAAACAAAAACAAAGAATAGCGATATAAAACACGGGTGAAAGACTTGGGCAGACAGACTAAACCAACTCCCAACCTTTATGTCAGTAAGCCGATTGACCCAAAGTATCTTAAAAATAAAAATGAAATCATCACATCGTCAATGACAACACTCCAGTTGCTGATTTGATCATAGGTCTGAGAAATAGTGATAGTAAGACTTCATCATAAAGCTAAAAGTACGCATGTATAAATAAACTTGTGTACTTGATCAGGTGGAAGTGCCTCGGGGTTCCTGGCGCTTGAAGAGGGTTCGACCTTCGAGACTGATGGAGAAATGTCAGGTATGAAAGAAAAGACTCTAAAGTACACAGGAAATATGTCCAGATTGATAATCCTTTATTAATCCCACAACGGAAAAAATTACAAAGCTTGGAAAAGGGAAATACATGAGGTAAGTAGAGGAGATAAAGGGAGTAGACTGTGTTGTTAGGAGAAGAAAAAAAACCCCAGCATGGTAGTTATGTCAGTTAAAGTGATTGACCCAGAGTATCTTAATAAAAGAAAATCATCACATCGTCAATGACGGCGCACCAGTTGCTGATTTGATCATAGTTTTGAAAAACAGAAATGGTAACACTTCATCATAGAGCATTAAAAGTATGCATGTTGTATAAATAAACTTGTGTACTTGATCAGGTGGAAGTGCCTCGGGGTTCCTGGCGCATGAAGAGGATCAGACCGCCAAGTCTAAAGTAATGTCAGGTATGAAAGACAAGACTCTAGAATACATAATAATAATTAATAATAACGCTTTATATGGCACTTTTCAGAACAGTCGAACATGTGAAATGTATCCATATATTTTGAGAACTCCAGCATCTATTTGAAGACTTTACTGCATTTCATTATTATCCTATAATAAGCCAGTCAGGTCTCATCTGTTCTCCAACCAATTTCACCCGTTAAACAGTGGGAGGCGCCATGTATCTATCTTTTTGTTTTTTCTTTTACGTGTGTATCACGAGCATAACAGATGTCCAATAATAATAATATTATATATTCTATTCTTTGGTTTGTAGGAGGTGTCACAAACACTGGCAGAACCAAAATGCAGACTCGGAGACGAGAAGGACTTTCAAAATTATTAATATTTTTAAACTCACATCCTGGCCAACCCCTCATGCCAAGTAAATAAATGGGCAGACAGGCTAGATAGTAGTTTGACCCGGAGTATCTTAAAAATATAGAATAATCCCATCATCGATGGAAAAACACTCCAGTTGCCGACTTGATCATAAGTTTGACAAATAGAAATGGTAACACTTCATCATGGAGCATTATAAGCTCAAAGCACGTATGGATAAAACATTGTATGAATGGGTTTTAAAAAAACCAAAAAGAGAACCGAGCAGCTTTTGTACTCTCAGGAAGAAGTACGTCACGGTCACAGGAGTTTGAAGACGATCTGTGCCTTGAAATGTGTAAAGACTGTATACCGACTTTTAATTCATTTAGTGTTTTTACAGATTTTAAAATGCTTAGTGTGAATGTTAATCTGGTCACTAACTTTCATGTTATTTTATTTTTATTTTGTTTGTTTGGTGGCAGCATTGCAAGTATTTTTCTCCCCAAGTGTCTTTTCTTCCTGCACCTCTATAAGTTACTGGCCTCCTGATCGATGGTGGAGGTGGACTCCGAGGTGATTGCTACTTGGATGCTACGTCTCAAGACGTGCACACAATGGGTTAATGCTCAGACCTGCTCATCTTCATGGTTTGGACATTAAATCATTGTGGATTTTGGAAAAAGTTCAGCAGGGATATTTTCTGCATATTGCACGGGATTTGCAGATTCTGCTCTTTCGTTGTTCCTGCAAAGCTGCTTCAGTATTCATTGCTATTTCTAGGTTAGATAATACAGAATACGACTTTCTATGTTTGCAGGAAACGAGAACTGCAACTATCGAGCTGTTTTAAAATATCTCAACCTGACGAAGGACAAAGATCTGTTCATGGTTCGCCCTGTCAAAAAACATGATCATGAAACTCATGTATTCTTACAAATGCAGATTGCCGCTGTCCTTGATGTGGTAAGTTTCCATTTTTCCACTTTGATTTTCTTTTTGATTCATCATACAATGCAATATTTTTTTCCTTACAAGGAAAGTACTTTTTTTCATTAAGCATCCTTCCACCCACTTAAATCACTTAAATTTAGTCATGAATATAAATGCCCATTGCTTGTCTCTTTATTGACAATTGTACAATAACTACTAATAATAAAAAATTAATTAGCCCTTTCTCACTGTGCAATGTTGAAAGATTTGTAAATGTGCTCTGAACATCTGTTGTCATGTTTCAATAAAATACTCTTGTATTACTTTGTTCTTAGAGAGAAGTTGACCAGACTTTGCATTCCCATATTCGGGTGAATATAGTGAGTTTCCTTCAAGTAAAACCAGACATTTTGCAAACTACTCCACAATAGATCAGATAATGAATTAAACATTTTCTCATTTTGATAATTTTCTCCCACTATCTTTGTCGCATTGTCTGCATTTCCTTGTTTAGTGGTGGGACGATGCGTACATTTTGTGGAATCCAGATGAGTTTTGTGGACTTGAAGATGTCAACATTCCCACGGGGACTTTGTGGAAACCAGATCTGACTATTGAAGAGATGCAAGTCTATTTTTTTTTTCCTGACTATTTACTGTTTTGAGTTTGCATTTATGGGTGATTTCATTACAGAAACACAAACGTTAGTGGGCATCACACTTACAGCTACCATGGAGTGACTGGGTGAAACCCCCCAACATCACAAAACGTGGCTGCACAGGACGCAGCATAAGTTTGAAATACAGTACATTTATTGTGAGAAACAGGGAGTGTGGCAAACCAGCTGTGAGGAGGACACCTCCACTGAAAACTGAACCAGTTTGGATCCACTCACAAACTCTTTAAAATCAGAAACAATTCTCAACCACACTAAATTGAACTGCACATCACATCCGTTCACAAATCAAACTTACTGGCGAGTGTGTGTCATACTGCTCACGTTGGATGTGATCCTCAGTGAAACATCCTGTTTGCACCCATTTTTTATACTTGCAAAGCGTTAGGAGATTAGGCCTTGAGTGAGATTTATTGTGTAACTCAAACTGCTTGATGTGTGTATTTATTCATCTACAGGGTTGAGAGGGACAAGCCCCCAGTGATTCCTTATCTTAAAATAAATCATTATGGTTTAGTGGATTATTATTATGACCAGATGGTGGTCACTACCTGTAAGATGCGTGTTTACAAATTCCCCTTTGACGTTCAGAGGTGCAACATCTCCTTCAAGTCTATCATTTACAATGGTGAGCCTCTTGACGTGTCATCTAAATCCAACTGCTGCCAAATGTTGAATATCTCCATGTGTTTTTTTTTGTTGTCGATCTTTGAAGAAGTTTCATAGTAGTTTTGTTTTGTCTTGTCTTCAGACAAAGAATTACATATTCATTACGATTCCAACAAGGAGCGCATCACCAAGTGGTCCCTCAAAGTAATGCACGAGCAGTACGAGTGGCTGTTCCTGGAAATGACAGCGAGCAGGAAAACTGAAAATGTCTACATCGGCTCCAACCAAACCATCATTGTTTACACAGTAAGTATTTTTGGATGCTGTCACGTAGAAATGGAAGCTTTAGTTGCTGTGGCTCAGGTGGTGGACGAGGTTATGGTTGTAATTTGGCAAGACATTGAACTGCAGGGCAATCCCATGAAGGGCATCATCTGGTTTGGCAGCTTTCTCTCCACTGCTGTGAACCCAAGCAAGGAAAGTTTATTCATACTGCATCACCCACTTGAATCCAAGTGCTGGAAGAGAACTTTAAAATACCTGAAATGTAAAAAATCAAAGTAAATTAAACTCGCATTGCTGCACTGTGCTATAGTTGTTTGCAACCCAACCTGAAGGTTCTGGAGTTCAAGGCTACACCTGCATTAAGTATGCATGTTCTTCTTAACATGTGGACCCCTCCAGGTACTCTGGTTTCCTCCCACACCCTAAAAATATGCACTTGAGGTTAATTGGTGACTCTAAATTTCCTATATGTGTGAATGTGACAATGTGTGTCTCCACTGTTGCTGCTGCACAGGTGGGAGGGCGGTAAGATTTTGTGTGTTTGTATCTGACCCTGGAATTATTATTCCACAGGTTCACATGCGGAGGATTTCTGTCCTCTACATAGCTAACTTCATCGTGCCTATCCTCTTCTTCTTGTGTCTGGACTTGAGCTCCTTCCTGATCTCGGACAGCGGGGGCGAGAAGCTCAGCTTCAAGGTCACGGTGATGCTCGCCATCACAGTCATGCAACTCATTCTCAATGACATCCTGCCTTCCTCGTCGGACAAAATCCCCCTTATAGGTAAACAAGCAGGGGCTTTTTCCCTAATAGGACTGCTTCTCATATGTGTAAGTACTGGACATGCTGTCTTAGACTTGTCATTTCACTACATTCAAGATTCTATCCGCCCCCCTCAGTGATCTTCTGCGTTGGGGTTTTTGGCTTGATGATGTTGAGCCTCCTGGAGACAATTTTAGTGCTCTATTTAATCGAGAAAGACGCTGCATCCCAAAGCAATGAGACAAACGGAGACTTAAACCTGAACAGGAGCAAACAAAGTTGTTTTAAAGGTATGTTATTTATAAAAACTGCGAAATTCTCAATGCTGGTCAAACTGTTTGAGTATTAATTGTTGTTCCTGATTTTTCTTCTCAAAAGGGAAGAAATGTGCAAACTGTGTATCTGTCAGTGATGTTTCTACTGATCAAACACCTTCAAGCACCAAAGAGGTAGGAACTGGGTTAAGCTGTGGAATTAGAAAATCAAAGAACAAACCATGAAAACAGATGGTAAATTTAAATGTAATCTTCCTATTAAGAACAAATCTCGATATCCTAATTTAATTGGGAAGTTGAGCTTAAAAAATGAGTGTTTATAGGTTCTTTTTTTTCTCTTTTTTTTTCTGCAGGACAGCAGCAGCCAGCTGATTAATGTGTCCCTCGCTTTGGGAAAAGTCTCAACCGAACTGGAGCAGATTGACAAAACACTGAGTGGAAAGAAAGAAGAGAAGAGATCCGACTACTGGACCGGAGTGGCAAAACAAATCAACAAGGTCTTTGTCACTTTCTATGTCATAGCTGCCAGTGTGTTTTTAACGGTCATCATTTCGTTGTGGAAAGGTGAGGATGATTAAAAAGAAAAAGAAAAGCTTTTGCTCTCTTAACAAGGAGATTTAGAAATGTAACGTCTGTGTTTACATATTTGTTCTGTTTCCATTGATGTAATGCAAACGTTATGCTATGCTATGCTACATAGCATGCTCAATAATCTCATAGTGCTTTTTGTTACAGACAACCAGACTCACAATGTTTACATTCAACAAATACACAATGAAATACATTAAAAAGTGTGGCATGCTCCTTCAATATAGTTATTCGTTGGTGTATATTTATGGTCACATAATGGAAGAAGCATGTGGTACTGAAAGCATCTTAATCTCTATAATAAATGAATGTAACATTTTCTCAATATCCTCTTGCATCTGCTTGATTCGTTCTAAAACGTGAATAAAAGAGACACTGGAATGGGTTTCTACAATCACTAACAAACATTCAGATGTCTCCAAATAAAGTAAATCCGGTATATTAGAGTAACTTGTTACAATCTAACCATTTCTTTTTTCAGTAGCTCCAAGGTTACTTTACTAGTATCGTAGGGAGACAGGTTTTACAGGTTTTTTGGGTTTCATATGGCACGTCATAACAAATAAACACACTCTATGAACCAGCAGCAATTGGTGAGTGAAACAAGACAGAGAAGACAACTGCTTGATGTTCTGCTATTCACCAGTAAATAATCAAGATCAAAAATAAAGACAAACCGCAATAAAACCGTGCAGAGGTCAAAACAGTCGCCAATAAAAACCAAGATGAGAACATTCAGTGAAGTATCACAATAATAAAATGAACTATAAATAGAATAAATACGATAAAGTGCAATGCCACTGGGTCTTATTCATTTCAGTGATGGCAACAACAACAATATATTATTATAAATCAGCAGTTCCACCGGGAGACGTCTCTCACATGACTTTTCCCTCCCTTATCGCCTGTTATTCATGTAGAATTCTAAATATGTGGAAGCGTAAGTTTTCTTTTCTTATTTTTAACTGGCAGATATGGGCTTCCATAAAAAGGGAAGGTGGTGAGTTTACAGGCAAACAATTCATCTTTTCTAATGCCTGGACGCATGGATGGGGAAGTGGATTTATGAAATGAGGCGTGCTGGTAGAAAACCACCAATGCTATTTGGGTAGATGGGTGAGTCTCAGTCGGACATTATCAGATATATAACAAAAATGTGACATGAATAGAATGGCCTCTATCATCACTTTACAATGTCTGTCAAAATTGTAGAGCTGCTCCTCTCACTGTGCAAAAGAACATCAAGAATCATACAAAAATAGTAGAATATAAGAAAACATGACACCAGACAGACTTAAAGAGTGGAGTTGTCTATTTCCACGCAGGATTTTGAATGTTTTGTAGGAGTGATATAGGTAAATATGATGCTTTCCAATTTTAAAATATAGGTCTATACATTTTGTTGTGCAATATTTTTTTCACTTTTAAAAATGTACAAACAAATCGAAAAAAGTTTCCTCTTCTTTTTTCGCACTTTTTTTTATGTCATCAATTCTTTCCTTCTTGACAATCTTCTGTTTTTGGAAAGTACAAAGTCAATAAAGGTCACGAGTGTGTCACTGAAAAGTGGTGTATCCTTTGAGTGAACAGGTAAACTATTATTTGAAGCGTCAAGTAAACGAGGCCTTCCTCTATGACAAATATATTGTACATTATATTATTATATAACACTGACTTCACTCTGCAGATCTTTTGTTTTTCAAATTATTGCTGTTATGTTTTCATTTCTTAAGTCTCAGAATGGAGGTGTACAACAGCAGAAAGCAGCTCTACAGTCGTTTCCGACGGCAACCAACGTAAAACGCATGCTGATCGATAACAAAAGTTCTCTTTCACATGAAGCACTGTTCAAAGGTGCATTTTATGGCAAGAAGTCCAAGCTTTCATTTACAGTAGTATGTACTTTGACACTGATGCCACGGACCAAGAAATTATGAACAGAATAACAAAGTGGCTTCAAAATACACCAGATAGGAATGATGGGTGAATCCAACGGATGAAAAGGAAGGAATTCTAATGCACGTTGGCTATGCCAAACTGTTGGCTAATGTTGCTGCTGTTTGCAAAAAGACCACGTTCCAATGTCTTTTTACATTTTTTTTTTTTTTTCGTCCTGCGGTGAGACGACGGTTATAGAGAGAGCAGGACACACATGCTGACTGACATTCTCGATCAGAGTCCCACAAGCAGTGAGGACCCGTTCAAGAATGCTTGCAGCTTTGATTATTATTATTATCATTATTATTATTACTATTATTATCAATAATAATACAAATATTAATATACTCCTTACCTTGGCAGCCTTGGGGGTGTGGGGTTTCCGAGGATCATCGGCTGCTCTCTCCCGTCCCTGATGGACATTTACACCTCCCGCTGCCTCAGCAGAGCTATGAATATTATCAAGGACAGCTCCCACCCCGGCTCTGACCTGTTTGACCCGCTGTCCTCGGGAAGGCGCTACAGGGTCATGAAATGTAAACAAACACATTCAAGAACAGTTTTTTCCCCAGAGCCATAACCACTGTGAACTCTCGCGTGCACTAACTTAACATTCTCGCACCTCTCCATATGCATTTTTATACATTTTTACTTTCCATCTGTACATAGTACTACTACTGTATATAGTATTTTTTATTTATTTCCTGTAAATACACACAACACAGTGTACTCTTCTCAGGACTGGACTGTGCACCTTACCTCCTACACCCCACACCCTCCTCCTTGCACTATATTTTTTAAATATTTTTAACTGTTGCACTGTACTGGAGTTGTTTTTAATCTCACTGTACCTGGTATAAGTGACAATAAAAGGCCTCTATCTGTCTATAAGTTGTATGTTTATGATTGAAAAAAACTCCCAAAAGTAAAAAAACAAAAACAACATTGAAGTTAAAGGGGAAACTAATCCATAGTTCAAACCAGTGGATACATAAAACAATGTATTTATTTATTTATGGTATTTGTTATTTCAGGTCCTGCCTCACCTGACTGGACGTAACTGGGGTAAAAGCCAACTCCTGAAAGTGAAACAGAAAGTCTTCTCAGTGTTTGGTTGATATAAAGATCAGTTCCCTTTCTTTCCCGTCAGGACGGCGTTTCTGCTGCAGCTGCTGCTCTGTGGAGGAAATCCAAGTGAGTTAAACTCTGTCTCATTTTGAATTAATCTCACAGATTTCGCTCAAAAACGAATAAACCATGCTAATGAAGTTGAACTTAAAGATCTGTGTGTGTGAGAGAGAGAGAAAAATAGACTTTAAAAAAAATGATTAAATCAGAGAAATTAAATGTCCTTTTTTTCATTTTTCAAATGATTTATAACTTTCACAGTTTTGTGACACTGCATAAAGACATGATTGAGTTCCGTCAGCCTTTAGTCATGTTTGTCCTGAATCTATCAAGATTCACTTTTTGAAATGGTTCAGTATCAAAAGTGTATATCCTTCTTTGTTTTACCAGAAAATGATGGTTATTCCTGTTTTTCTCAGCTTTCTAGAACAGTCATGGATGATCAAAGGGACGTGACTACGAGTGAAGAACTCAAGGAAATTCAGGAAGCAATGAAGAAAAGTCCTGCTGAAGGAGTTGCAATGATCAAAGCGCTTTTAGATAAGCAGAAGAACACTCCTCTAAACATTGCCGTCACTGGAGAATCTGGCTCTGGAAAATCCACCTTCATTAATGCTTTCAGAGGCATAAATGTCGACGATGAAGGAGCCGCCCCGACTGGAGTTGTTGAAACCACTAAAGAGGTTAAAGCGTATCCTCATCCCAACTACCCCAACGTCACATTGTGGGATCTCCCTGGTGTTGGAACAATCAACTTCCCAGCTGATAAGTACTTGGAGATGGTTGGATTTAAGAAGTATGACTTCTTCATCATCATCTCAGCCACTCGCTTTAAAGAAAACGACGTGAAACTCGCTCAGGAGATCAAGAGGATGGGGAAAGAGTTCTACTTTCTTCGTTCAAAGATGGACATTGAGTTGTACAACGCCAGAAGAGGAAGAAATTTCGACAGACAGAAGACTCTTGACATCATAAAAGACGACTGCATTAAAGGTAAGTGGTCTTTTTAAATTGTTAGGCATCGTGTACTGTGTTCATTCTTCATCAGAGGATTTTTTGGGTTGTTTTTAACTCATTCAGTGAGTTAAAAACACTGAGGAGCTTTGTCCACTCAAGAAAAAGTCTTTCCAACAAAATGATTTGTTTCTTTGACACCTGCAGGTCTTCGTGATCAAGGCATTGAGGATCCACAGGTCTTCCTGGTGTCTGGCTTTGAGCTCCACGACTTTGATTTCCAAAAGTTACAGGAGAAATTAGAGAGAGATCTTCCTCGACACAAGAGGAATGCTTTTCTGTATGCTATGCCCAATATCAGCATGGAGATCATCCAGAAGAAGAAGGAAGCTTTCCAAGCACAAATCAGGTATCATGCTCTTCTGTCTTCAGCTATAGCAGCCGTACCGGTCCCTGGACTTTCTACTGCTGTTGATCTGGTCTTGGTGGCGGGCGTTGTCACACAATATTTGTTGGGGTTTGGGCTTGATGTGAATTCACTAAAGAGGCTTGCTGTCTCCTCAGGTGTACCATTCTCTGACCTTGTTTCTGTCATGACCTCAAAACTGACCGCAACAAAAATCACCCCTGGAGTCATTATGAAGGTGTTGAGCCCACTTGCAATGGTAGGAGCATTAATTACTGTAGAGGAAGCTTCCAGATTCTTTCTTTTTATCGGGATCCCAATAGCAATGTGCCTCTCTGCTGTATCCACTTACAAAATTCTGAAATTTTTGCTTGAACTGATTTCTGGTGATGCTCAGAAAGTGTTTGAAAAGGCTGTTAAAAAAAACACTGAAGTGTGACTCTGTGTCACATGTCAAAAGTGGTGTTCACTCCTGTTTGCCTGAGCAGATTAAATAGGAGCAATTACGACTGTAAAACAAAAGTATAATCGAAATATCTGTGTGAACTGTGCGCAATGGTAATGGCTACTCATTTACTGCATCAGTGATTTATGTGTTAGTATAATCATCATCATCATCTTTATTGCAGACACAAGAGTCCATAAAAAAAAGTACATAAAATAGTTAAATATCTACACTTTTTACAAGTGATGTTGATGGCGGGTGAAAATTATTGAAACATTTATATCCGGTGGCACTCAGACCTGAATGACCATTTCCACTGCCTTGTTTGATGGAAAATCTTGGAACTTATTTGCATTGTTTTATGCTGAAAGGTTTTTCACTTTTCTTGTCACTGGAAAGAATAAAGTAAGAAGGAGTGAAATGAAGTGTGGTCAAGTTGTTACCTTTCAAGTGTGGGAAACCATGCCGTTCTAAAGAAAGTTTATCATCATATGAACCTCCAAGCAAGAACTCTGGATTTAAAAATTTAAATTTAAATTTAAATTTTAAAAAATTTTAAAAAGCCAGTGAGCGCCCGACTGGTCGCTCACTGGCTTGAGGCGTCTTGATAAACAATATTCTCATCTTTGGAAATTTTTACATACACAAACATACACATGATGGTATATCCTAGGTTTTATGTGTTTCATAAGGAGTTTCTCTTCTTCATTAAAGCCCTTAAAAATGAAGATTAAACATGCAAAAAAAAAAAAACTATTCGAATTTGATTAATTAATAAGAATGATCTAGAAAAAAGCCCAAGATTTCTGTTTCTTTTTTGTTTTGTTTTGTTTTGTTTTGTTTCTCTTTTCTGTGTTGATTGTGATTTATTTTCTGACCACATTCCATATAATTGTTCAAGAACTGCATTTTCTTGTAGATATGTAAATATATTTGATTCACTTCATTATCGATTTGTTTTTTCCCAAAAGACTCTGAAGATTTACTAATAAAAAAGAAAAGAAAAGAAAAGAAAGAAAGTATCGCGAGATTATGCGAGATTATCTTGCACTTCCTAGCAACGCTCCGTGGAAACGCGGCGGGCGGAGCGGGCGGGCTCTGCAGCGGACTGTCAATAAAAGCACCATGGAGCCCT
>OMNM01051555.1:4484-21591 GCA_900302745.1 Parablennius parvicornis | reverse complement strand
TATTAATATTTATTATTATTATTATTATTATCATCATCAATACGGCTGCTGTGTGCATGCAGAGTAGAATTAGTTCAGAAAAGTTGTGTTATCTGCCTTTTCTATGGGGACGAAGTCAGAGCTTTTTCTAAAAGTTCATTCTTGGGAGAAGTTTCTTTTTCAGTGTCGTGTGAACGGACACATAAAAACGCAATAAAGGTTTTCTATTTTCACTTGGAAACGTTGCTTACACAGGGCCTGAGATGACAAAACCAACTCCCATACAGCTCATCTTGCACTCCTGCTTCCTGCACTCCCACACTCTCTCACTCCTGCTTCCTACACTCCCTCACTCCTGCTTCCTGCACTCTCACACTCCCTCACTCCTGCTTCCCGCTCTCCCGCAGTCCTGCACTCCCGCCTCTGATACATAGCTGCGCGTGTGTGATCAGCATCGACTTGATGTTGGCGTCAGAGTGACACACACACAGTCTGATTCCATCTCAGTGTTGTCTGAGCCGATGACCACCAGCAATTAATACGTTTCAGAACATTATAATTATCCAGTTTGCTAAACAACACCACATTGCAATAGCAGTTCTCTGTTCTGCTTTAACAGAAAACATGAAGTAACTTTTTGTAGTGGGTGCTTTTCCAGTAGTGCTACTCCAATGGTTCAGAAAACAGAAACCACCTACCAAATACAAATTCTTTGCATATAGTTCTTTTTTGATTCAGAAACGTGTCTGACTGGGTTCCCTCTCACTATATTAACCAACCATCACCGCCTGACCAACATCCAACTGCAGACATCAGGAAATCAAATCCACTCGTCTCCGTCCAATATCTCAGTGCAAATAGACTCTGCAGGAACTGATTAGGTCTTTACTAAACTGCTCGACGACCCTGTTCTTCATGCTATGAATAAACATTTCAGAGGTGATTCATCTGATTGAACTGTAGTGTGTGTGTGTGTGTGTGTGTGTGTGTGTGTGTGTGTGTGTGTGTGTGTGTGTGTGTGTATGTGTTTTGACTATCTGACACATTGTCATTTCTGTCCAAATTACATATTTTTTGCAAATGTTGTCAGATTTACTTTGGTGAAAGAAATATGTGCAGCAGAAGAACCAGCATTAAACTTTAAAATGCAGAGAATGTAAACATGTTAGAAAGCCCAAAAGCGTTTTTGTTATCTATGTTATCTAGATCGTCTGAACAGGGCAGCTTGGTGGTGGGATGGTTGGATTGTGGGAAACTGTGTTTAATGTGTTGTGGGCTGTGAGTGGCACCAGGATGAATTGAAGGATAACCCGTGGGCCAAGTCCTGCAGAAAAATCCTGCATAGACACAGACACTAATTGTCTTACAGTAATCATAAACATATTTTCAGTGAACCAAATATGTGTGAACTTCTCGTTCCTTCTGGAGTTTTATACATTAGCATTCTTGTGCAAATGGATCTAAAATTGATTCTTACCAAAAACTTGTATTTTATGTGTGTTAATGCAGCTAGTTTAGACATTATCGACTCATTCAACCAGGGATGTCAAACATGAGATAATGAGCAGGACGTCCTATAAAAAAAAAAGGAAAAAAAGTGTCTCATAACTAAAACTAATTCCTCTTTAAAATAACGTGTTTCTGTCAGAGGCATCATTGTAATTATCCTGACACACCAGTTTGTTAAAATGTGATTTAAAACAACGTGCTGTGTTAAAAACATTTTAAACGTCTGAACATCTGAAAGGTTTTTATTGTGAAGGTTCTTTGTCTGGTTGGGTGTTTCTGTGAGTCGTCAGGTCTTCTGCTGCAGGCTATTGATAACTCTGAATTATTAATGTGCTTGTCCATAAATAATAGAAAAATACAATCCTGCTGTGTGTGTGTGTGTGTGTGCGTGCGTGTGCGCGTGCTGTGTGTATGGTGTGTGTGTGTTGAATGGAGTCTGACTTACACCCACGCTGTATTTTTACTCCTCTTCTATCATCCTTGGAGCAGATTTTTTGGTGACTTTTTCGTTCGTCGTGTTACAGAGAAAAAGAAAAGAAAGACTAATAACTAAAAAAGTAAGGAGACGGGAAAACAGTTCAGTGGCTAAGGTATTTTATAGAAAGTGTTCCCTGAAGACACATCTCATCAGACAATTAATTCCATCTCGGAGCTTTTGGCTTGTTTATTTAGACGCTGATTTTGTTGTTTCTGGATCCCTAATGGCTGTAATTATGATAATTGACTAATATAAGTGGTGTTGGAGGTGTGTTATGAATGCTCATGATTGCGTGTGTCTGTGTGTATGCTGGCCTGTGGGCCTTCATGTGTACATGTGCATTCAACTGTGAGATTCAGATTTCATTCAATTGGCTATTTCTTTTCCTTTACCAAGAGGAGGGTGATCTATCTATACCTGTAATTTAAATGGTTAATCTCTTTGAAATTATATTTTCCAATGTGAGAAAGAGTGTTAATTTCCAGACTATAAAACATTGAGGTGACAGATCAGTTAAAGATTGGTGGTTTGTTTTAATGCTTTGTACACTTTGGAATTGATTCAAGGATGATTTTGCCAAATGCTTGTATTGCCTTTATCACAGTTGCAGCTTATTCCTTCTTAATCCACTCATGTCAAGGTGTTAAATTGCCATTTTTATGGTTTGAATATTAAAGCAACTGGTATGTGTCATGAACCACAGGTGCAGGAATGAAAAGAAATCCTTGGTGGGTTTGTAACACGTTCTCTCAATGTCATTACTGCATTTTAGCTTTTAAGAGCTGAAAATATTTACTCAACACCAAATGAATGATTGAAGTCAACCATAGGAAAAAGGAAGCATGGATGATTTACAGTAGAAATCATCCAGTCTGTCTATAGAAACCTGTAGTGTTTTCAGGTAAAAAATGTTGTTTGGCTGTTGCAGATCTTTGTTGCTATGGTTATGGTGAGCAGCACAAGCCGAGTGAGACCAACAAGTGTGTGCTAATGAAAGACTTTTATCACTCTCCCTCCTCCGTTTGTATTGGTCCACATGATTGAACCATAAACTGCTAAATGAGAGGAAACTGTAGAATATCAACTCAGTAGTAAATCAGGATTCTGTGTCTGGACCATTTAGTGGACAACTTGAATTCACTCTGAACAAGGTAGTTTTATAGACGCTGTTGTTGTGTCTCCTCCTTCAACACTATGTTCTTACCAGTGGTCATGACTGCATAACTGCAGCCGCCTGTCCGAATCTGTGGCCGATCTCATGATCCCTCCTCCCGTTACTTGTGAATAAGACCCTGAGCTACTACACCTCGGGAAGGTCCACCCCCCACCCCCCACCCACCTAGAGAGGGCATATCATCCTTTTCCATGAGAGGACCATGGACTCAGATTTGGAGGTGCTGATCTGCATCCTAATCGCTTCACACTTAGCTGCGAACCCTTCCAGTGAACGCTGGAGACCCTCATATGATGCCGCCAGAAGGACAACGTCATCTGCAAAAAGCATAGACATCACTCTCTGGCCCCCCCACATGATGTCCTCCCGCCCTGGCTGCACCTAGACACCCTGTCCCTGAAAATCATGAACAACAGGGGTGACAAGGTACAGCCCTGGCAGAGTCCAGTGCTCACCCTGAACAAGTTCGTCTTAGTGCCGAGTATACAGACACAGCTCTCACACCGGGAGTACAAAGAGTAGATTGCATGCAGCAGCGGTTCCGGTGCTTGGTACCCCCTCAAAATCTCCCACAAGACAACCGAGGGGACCCAGTCTTATGCCTTGTCCAAGTCCACAAAACACATGTAGACTGGATTGGCATACTCCCACGCCCCCTTGATAAACTGCGAGAGGGTGGAGAGCTGATCCGTTCCACAACGAGAATGGAATCGACATTGTTACTCCTGAATCTGTGGTTCGACTATCAGTTAGAGTCTCCTTACCCAGGGAGGCTGAGAAGTGTGATGCCGCGATAGTTGACACACACTCTCTGGTCACGCTTTTTGAAGATGGGGACCATCACCCCGGTCTGCTAGTCAGATGGTACTGTACCCGAGGTCCGTGCGATATTGTAGAGGGGTGTCAACCAGGACATCCCCACAGTATCCAGGGCCTTCAAAAGCTTCGGGCGGATGTCATCCACTCCTGGGGCCTTGCCACCAAGGGTTTTTTTTGACCACTTTGGTGACCTCCACCAGGGAGATGGATGAGGCCACACCTAGAGCCTCGGGCCCTGCCTCCTGTAAGGAAGACATGCCCCCCAGGTTCAGGAGATCCTCAAAGTGCTCCTTTCACCTCCGGAGGATATCCTCATTCGAGGTCAAAGGATATCCACTCTTGCTGAGCACAGTTTGAGATAAACCCCTCCAACCCCTCCTGAGCCTTCGGATGGTGCCCCAGAACCTCTTTGAGACCAACCAAAACTCCCGCACTCCCGCTCCATGGCCTCACTAAACTCCTCCCATGCCGCAGACATTGCTTCTGCAACCACCACAACCCGCATCCCTTTAAATCCGCCAATACCTGTCTGCTGAGTCCGGAGTCCCCTGGCCCAACTAGGCTCTAATGGCCACCTTCAGCTTGACGACTTCCCGGACTGCTGGTGTCCACCAGCTTGTCCTTGGGTTTCCGCCATTACAGGCACTGACAAGCTTCCAGCCACAGCTGCGTATAGCCGCTTCTGCAATGGAGGTCTTGAACAGAGTCCACTTGGACTCTATGTCCCAAACCTCCTCTGCAACATGAGAGAAGTTCTCACGGAGGTGGGATTTGAAATAATTACGGATGGAGTCCTTTGCTAGTCTTTCCCAGCAGACCCTCACTATACGTTTGGGCCTTCCGGGTCTGGCCCCGAAGTTTTCCCCGCCACCTGATCCAACTCACCACCAGATGGTGATCAGTTAACAGCTCTGCACCTCTCTTTACCTGAGTGTCCAGAACATATAGTTTTAGGCCAGGTGACACGACAACAAGGTCGATCATCGACCTGATACCCAAGGAGCTCTGGTACCAGGTACTCTTATGAGCATCCTAGTGTTAGAAATGTTAGTGTTTGTGGACATTCCATGATTACCACTGAAGTCCAATAACAACTCACCACTCGGGTTCAGATCGAGCAGTCTGTTCCTCCCAATCACCCCCCTCCAGGTTTCCCAGTCGTTGCCAACGTGAGCTTTGAAGTCGCCCAGTAGGACTATGGAGTCCGTTTGTGGTGTCCTTTCCAGGACCTCACCCACTCGCTCCAAGAAGGCCAAATACACTGAACTCCTGTTGGTGCACAGCCAGAGTTTTCCTCCCTGCAACCTTAAGTCGCAGGGAGGCGACCCTATCATCCATTGGGACAAACTCCAACTGTGTGGCTGCCAGCTGGGGGCTTATGAGTATCCCCACACCCGCCCTGTGCCTCTCACCCTGTGCAACACTTGAGTAAGAGAGAGACTATCCCTTATCAAGGAGTATGGTTCAAGAGCCAACCCTGTGCGTGGAGGTGAGCCCGACTATATCTAGTCGGTACTTCTCAACCTCCCGCACCAGCTCCAGCTCCTTCCCCCCAAGTGAGGTGACATTCCATGTTCCAAGAACCAGTTTCTGCTGCAGGGGCTCACAAAGCCATGTGGCTCCCCGCTCTCTTACACTGCGTAAGCAGTGCAGCGCTCCCTCATGATGGACTTTACTGTTGGTGGGCCAACGTAGCCTTCCTACGTCTCTTGTTCAGGCTGTGCCCGACCGGGACACGTGGGCTACCCGGTCACCAGGTGCTCGCCGGCGAACACCACCCCCGGCCCTGGTTCCAGGGATGTGTCGCGGTGACCCTCGCCACCTGTCTGTGTTTCATTTTCATGCAAGATTTTTAGATGTGTTCATGTGGGCCTTCACTCCAGACCTGTCTGCCTTGGGTGACACTACCAGGAGCATATGCTCCCGACGGCATAGCACTGGAGGTCATTAGACCACGCAAGCCCTTCGTGACAAGGCCACAATCCAGGAAGGGTTGTTTATACATATATCTATATATAGTTTATGGTATTTATGTAGTATTGTTGCTGCCAAAGTCATCTATTCTCTATAATCTGTAATTTATTCCTCTAAACATCAGTATAAAATAATGTATGAGCATTAAATATATTAAGATCACATTTAAATTATTGTTAAATCTTTTTACATTATTGACCAGTTATTACATTCTAGGTTTTATTCTTTTTTTTAAATTACATTTTGGGCTCAGCAATTTTTTTACATAATTGATCATTTATTACGTTTTGGATTTCATTACTTTATATTTTTTTAAGAATTCGGGTTGTTGTTGAATTTTGAGTGGTTGTTACATGCCGGGCTTCAACATGGCTTTCTCCTGGTACTTCCTCTGAGAATTCCCTGTGAATTTGAGACTCTGAATTTGTCTGTCATATACTGGTGGATCTGCTGATCAATTGGACTGGATGATCTTCATCTCGCTGGTTGGATGAATGGGATGAATGTGAGGCTATAAAAACACTTTACATTTACCCTCCTGTGTCTGACATCTGAAACAACTCAGTGAGGTTGTCTATTTTTCCCTGAATGATATGAACAACATTTGTTACTTTATGTGTGGTTTTCAGAATATATTGTAAACACAAATGATACACTGTGTTCAGTTTCTAGCCCACTTGGTGATTGATTATCCTAAAAACCACTATGAATCACCATATTGATGGAAACTCCTGCAGATCCAGCATCACCCTGAAGGAGGTATTGATTTCTGCTGCCTCACACGTACGTGGTTGTAAAAGGGATCAACACCTTTGTGACCAGCCACGCATGGCTCATAGCATCATATCGTTTAAAACTAATCCGGCCTTCGACTCAGAGGAAGATAAATCATTGACTGAACAATAATTCTCCAACAGCTTCCATCATCAGCCTCTTTGATGGCTTTAGCTTTAATGATGTGTTTTTCATTATTGTTATTTCAGCTTATCATTGGTGTGATGCTGAAATTATCAGGTGGAAGAGAATGGAAAACACACACACACACACACACACACACAATGTTACCGACAAACACACACAAACACACCGACATAATGACTCCAGATTAATAAAACATGAATTTTGATCTTTACCATGAATTTCACTTTGTACAATATTCATGATTTATTCTTCAGTGTGTGAATGATTAGTTGATTGATTGATTGATTGATTGATTGATTGATTGATTGATTGATTGATTGATTGATTGATTGATTGATTGATTGGCTGCTCTCCACTGGTTGCCTGTGCATTTTAGGATTCATTTAAAGAATATTTTATTTGCTTGTAAATCTCTGAATGGTCTCGCCCCGCCCTACCTCTCTGAGCTGCTCCGTCCCTACACCCCTGCTCGGTGCCTCCGGTCAGCTGATCGGCTGCTTCTGGAGGTACCGAGGTCCAAACGGAAGCTCAGAGGGAACAAGGCCTTTTCTGTTGCAGATTGATTGATTGATTTAATTTTGGTGTGTTGATCAGTTAAGGAATTACAGTAGTTGATTTATCATTCGGTTGGTTGGTTTATTGAGTGATTGATTTATCGGTCGGTTGATTAGTTGATTGATTCCACCGATGGGAGGAAGACGAGAGGCTGAAAAACTGAGGACAGTAAAATAGCTCTGATCTGATACAGCTTGAACACAACACGAATCTGGATCATTAATGTGGATTTTTTATTTGTTTATTTTTGTACCGCAGATTTTAATGAAACCTCCTGAACTCTTGTACTTGGCCTACCAGGCCTTCCTTTGTGTCTTCAGCCAAAACAGGAAGTTAAACAACAGGTTTTTGAGAAAAAAAGAAATAACAAAAGTGAGGACTGAAAGAGAGATGAAATGAAGAAAATGAACATGACGTCTGTGCTACGGGGGCTGTGAGTAATGCTACTAATCTTTGTTTGTTTTTCTCCATAATTCATGCCGGTTTGGCTCATTGTCAGTTTTCATCCTCTGTGGATTTCTGCTCCCTTTGTATGAATTCTTCAACATCGTCACTGACCTTGGAGCCTCAGTGAGTTGAGCAGAATCCTCTTTAAAATACTGCCACAGTGGTTTGTATACACATGTACACAGACTACATTGGATCTTAATTAATCATCCGAACTTATGGACTGTCGACATGCTTGTTCCCTCTTTCTGAAAGCTGGGTCAAGAGTCTCAGGGACACTGAAGAGGAACGTGTACAAGTGCAGCCAGATGATCACTGTACTCAGTTTATTATAGTAACTCTGTTTAATTCATTTCTATATTTGAAATTCAGACTCATATTTCCTCTGGACTACACAGCCTGTCTCTGGTTCCCAACATACACAGTATACTCCTTCAAGACACTATTGTGTCCTTGTTGTTCTTCAAAAAATACACTTTCCTTGATGTATCGTCTGCAGGTACTTAACGAGTACATTACTGTCTCATCTGCACAAGATCAAGGCTTCAGCTGTATAAACACCATAGAGTTAGTGCACATGTCACAGTGAAACACAAGGACACATACAGTATGCACATAAAAATGAACAGCACAGCATTGTGGGAAAGTTTTGCTGAAACTAATGCTTCTCTTATCTTGGATATAAACATACAGCAGTTTCCTGCCAGCTCTAAAACCAACCTCAAAACATGTTTAAAGCTCAAAGTTTAACACAAAGATAAAATCCTCTGCACTTACCCTCCAATTTCAATTGTCGGGTTTTTTACCTCGCAGCAGTTGTGAAAAAGGAAAGATTCAAGTCAGCTATGGATCCTTAACAGGCAAACTTGTAAACATTGAGAGAATCAGGCACTTTACCGATGTCAGGCTCTGCCGAGTCAGCATTTTACCTAAATACTAGTACTTCATGGTAGGTTTTTAGGATTCATCATCATCATCATCATCATCATCATCATCATCATCATCTTAAACATCAACATCATCCTCATCATCATCATTATCATTGTCTTTGTTTTATTATATTATTTTTACATGTTTGTAACCCTGTATGGTTTTATTTGTGGGACAACAATGGACATTAGCTTTGTGCTTAATCTGGCTTATTTTGAGCAACCTTGTGAAAATTCATGAGATTGTTTGTTTGTTAAAGGGCTCATATTGTACAGAATTTAACTTTAAATGATTTTCCATTTCTGGGAGTGACGCCTCCAAAGTGAAGTTAGTCTGTCCTCTCTCTCTCTCTTGCTTGTTTCAGCTTTTAAAAAGTGTGTTGCGACAATGAGGAAATCAGAAATCAAAGACGAGCTGCAGAGTGTCTTGGACGGTGAAAATGGCTTCAGTGGACCTGAGGCCTCAAAGAGCTGAGGAGAAAATTGTTCCAGTTCCAATAATCGTCGCTCATCATTCATCGTGAATTGTTGCTACTTCTCAAGGACGGTGAAGAGTCACAACGGTGGATTCTCAGTGGGTGTGCAATCATCACTGACCCTGAAAGTGAAAGTCTTTCAGTGGGTGAGACGTTAGAGCCTTTTCTTCTTTATCTGTTTTGTTACTAGAATAGGAAACGTGTTGTGCGTTACGGTGACATTGAGCTGCAGAGAAATAATGAAATCCAAGCCTTTGGTAAAGAAGTGTTGGTATGCAGGACTTTTTAGAAGTTGCACATTATTCACGGCCTATTGAAATGGTCTAAAAATAAGTCGCCATCAATGAAAAGAGAAAGCGACAGGGGTCTTATGGCGTCAATGTCAGGAGTCACGTGTGTCGTAACAGCCTTGTATTTTACGATCATTACTGCCTGAAACCATTATGTAAGGATCTTTCACACGCGTAAAAAACTATTTTTTATCAAGAACTAAACTCCATTTATCGCTATCTGTGCTAGTGATTTCCCTGAAATGAGTGTGGAGTTTTTCTTTTTTTCTGACTTTAAATACTAAATCAAATTAAAAGTAATTTTATAACTAGACATATTAATATGATATTAAATAAGCTTTTTTCAATTTGCTTTGAAAACTAAAGACTCTTGTTTTGCAGAAGCAAATTCATTGTATCATGATGCTTTCATACTACTTTATGTTTTTGTTGTGTTTTCATGCTTTATGGGGAAAAACACATTGACTTGCATTACAATGCAGAATGTGTATGTGGTGGCATTTTAGTGTAATCTATTATAGATTATATAGTTGCTTGTTATCATGCAAATATTGATTGTTTGATGACTAGATTGATTAATCACAAGTAATAAAGATATAGAAGTAAAAAAATAAAGATGCTTCTAAAATGTCTTTCTAGGAACGCGAGCTCAGTTTGAAGCTCATTGAAATTCAGGTCAGACTAAAAAAATGGCTTTATATTTCCCAACTCTGCTGTTTCCCAAATCCTCATGTCGAGGATCATGTTGCGATTATGAACCTTGAAACCTGATGCAGACACCCAAACACACACATGTTTTTGTTCACTCCCTCAAACTGAACCCTGATTAGCAGAGTGAAGGAATTGTGCCTAAACTGTTTGTCATTAATGAGTCTTAAATAAACAATGCAAAGTCCCATTGGACTTTTTTCCCCTCCAAAAATGTGCTACTGTTTATACAATCCTCAACATGAGTGGAGATAAGAAACCGTGATTTATATTAAGGAACACATTTCTTACTAACACTTACTTCAACTCGTTGGTTACGATCATTTGGGTTCATCGCTCAGAGCTTTCTGTGTGTCCGCTGAAACTATTAGAACTGACATCTACCTGCATTTATCACTTGTGTGCTTTAATTTTCATTAATATTAATATCATTTCGAGCTTTATATTTGTAATTCTATTTATCTTATTATTAAAATGGTTGTTCCAGTGTGGAATAAGTGCGAAAAACATTTCACGGCACATTAAACTGTACATAATTGTTTGTCTGTGATAAAATAAAGGGCTTGACTATATTAAACGATCACATCAAAATGTCTGCCGTCTAAAAAACCAGGCATAAATTGATCTTTGCGTTGCCATAAAGTCAAAAAACTGTGTTTAGGACAAACGAAAGAAAGGCAGAAAGTGAATTCCCAGATTTCCTTTCACTGCTGCCTGCTCTGCACTGTTGTCTCCATGTTCCCAGAGCATTTACAAAATACATTTTACCTCCAGGCTTGTCAGTTGCTGTTCTTCATTTGTTTCTCCTAAGCGCTTGTAGCTGGATTACAATTCTCCTCATGGCCTTCTTTAGACTTTGCTTTAGATTCTTCTCTGTGAGAAACTATTTGTCTTTTATATTTTGTGATTCTTTTCGCTCCTTTCGCTTGGGATTCTGTGTCTTCATCATATTCAGAAATCCGCACAAATTATGGTAGATAGTGATGCACATGCAGAACCAATAACTCAGACTTATGAAAACCCCATATGTTGGACCATTGTCATTTGAACGCCTTTGTGCTCCACAAGGTTCGATCCAAATGAATGGATCATTAATGAGTCTAGTGCCAGCTCATTAATTTGAATGAAAGTTTTAGGAACTGAAGAAAATCTAAAACCTAATGGGAATTACAAACGTTGAGTGAATGAACTCGGTGTCATACTGTACTTTTTATATTGTTTTAGATTAAGTCCTGCAGCAGCTGGAAAATTATTTACACTTAGTTAGAAGCTAATTTATACCTTTGTACTGCATGAACAAGATCTGAGACTGCACCAAGCATCAAGGATGACCACCAGATAAACACAAAGCACAGAAATCAGACTGAGTTACATAGGAGACTCATGGCAGCCATTATAAATGAGTTTTTAAGTCTCTTTGTCCTCCATGTAGGCAGATTGTATCCTCGGCCAGATGGTGGCAACTTGAACTCCTTGAATATCCGTCAGGATTGATTATTTCAGGTTGAGATGAGTTCAGGTAGCTCAAGGTTGCTCTGGTGAGTTTTGATGTTACTGCTTTTTGTATCTGGAGAGAAACCTACAGCATCATACTGATGAGAAGCTTTAGACATCAGTGTGATGTATTGTGATTCTAGTCATCAACGTCAATCTCCTTCCCTTTAGTGATTAAAATTCAGTCTCTGTAGCCACGTAAATATGTGATCAACCAAGGTTCACAGATGTTTTGAGGTAAATATCTGATGCAGGCATGTAAGCAAATGGCAAATGAGATGAGTTTTAGCCGTTACAGTAGTCTGTGCTCAATGTGCAGGAAGTTAGCATCCGTCTCTGTCCTGTTGCTGTTACACATATTAAGAACCTAATGAGGCTTCAGTCATCTGCATTCGGCAGCAGTCATTTTTCCTGCAGGACTGAAGCTATTGAAGCACGCCAAGCCTCCGTTTGATGGGTCTTCAGGGATCCGGAGACCCAGGAGAACAGAGACGGTGGGAAACGTTCACACACAGTGGCTGAACTGCCGTCCAAGAACTCCAAACAAACACAGTCCTACGATCTTCACGTCCACAGTTCAAACTCCCTCACAGAGCACTCAGCCAGATGAGAAACACACATTTATCTTTCTTCATCCCCACAGAGCTTCTGTCTTCTTCAACACAGAGACACATCGAGTGTAAACAATACAAACACTGCGTACTTTGCATAATTCAGCTGCAAAAAGGATTACACGCTGTTACCCATTAGCATTTAAAATCAAGATCAAAGCTGACGGTTCCTTTTTTCTCACTAAAATCTGTAAAGATTACAGAAATAGTTCAACACTTCAGGAAATGCAAAGAGACAATGCAAAGAGACATTTGAGCTACTTAGTTTCAATTTTCAATAATTGACCTTTAGAGGTCATAATATTTTCTCACCAGTAATCAACCAGTCAAGGCTCCAGGATGAGAAGGCTTCTGGTGGATTTCACTACATTTCTTGGCAGTCTTAGAAACATCTGATCTCCTTAACAATGTGAGTAGTACACTGTCCAATTGAAATGTTCCAGAATTCAATGTAAAAAGATGTTATAAGAATATTTTTATACTGTGTAAACCAACAGGGTCAAACATATTTCTGTGTGAGGGCCATATATAGCATAATTTAGTCTTGAGTGGGTCGGGCTGGTGAAATAGTACCACAATAACCTTTAAATTTGAACTTTAATGTTTTTATTTGTTGTGCTTTAGAGTATACCTGGTGAAAATGTCTATATTATCACAAAACTAAACTATTACTAGTAAAAAAAATACTCCACAATCAACATAAAGCCAATTATGATGACACCTTCTGGTGTAAAATACAGTGAAATGTCAGAAAAACCTCTACTGCTGTTGCCTTTTGCATGTTTTTACAAAGCTACCCTGACAGCAGGGCTTTGAGGCTAGTTAGATCGCAACCAGGTAGCTTTCACGGCAACGTCACGATACTTCAGCTCGGGTCTCAGTGTTGTTTCGTCTGCTATTCAAAGAAATTTGTTTAGAAAAAAAAAAAAAAAAAGAAAATCAATGTTTTCTTAGAAGTTTTTACAATTTGCCTGGTGGTGTGTCCAGATTGGAGCCTCTTGCATGCAGGTTTTGGCCCACGGGCCTTATGTTTGATACCACTGGTAAAAACCTTTATTTTGATCAACACAGCTTATAAATGAGGTCTTGCAAATCATTCGGCAAACACTGCTCATTAAAAACGTTTGAGTATTTGTCTCATTTATAAATGTACATTCAGGATAAAAACACAAAATGAAGGTAAAAGCATTCAGAGCAGATCTGCTTTGTTCTCCAGGTGTCACAACACCAACATAGACTCGATCTACAACAGAAACCATTTGGTGTAAAATCAAGATGAATGGCATCCCACACAGTGTTTCAAAATGTACAACGACCTTTTGTGCTGCATGTTTTAGATTTCTCTCTTTACTTCAACACAACAGACTTAAATGAAGAACGATCCATCCTGTGAGAATCCATTTGGATCAGGTGTGTTGGAGTCGGGAGGCATCTACATCGGGATGAGGAAGCACTGCACAAAAGCGAGTGATGATGATTCACTCTGATGCGCAAATCATCTATTAAAAATAGCCTAATTTTTCACATGATCATGACAAAACTAAAAACAAACAATAAACAAAATGAAAATGTATGGGACAAAACTGCATTTTAGCAATATTTTTGAGAACCCCCAGAAATTCACAAATGATGTTTTAAAGGGGGCTCATGTCTCCCTGAGCACCATCATAGACTCGGTTCCGTGACGTTTTGAAGACACTTTTACATGAAAATGGTGCTCAAAGCCACTGAAAATGCAACATTTTGCCCCCAAAATGGAACTTTTCAATCCAAAACACCAGTGGTATCCGTGTCTCAGAGATCTCCTGATTCCTAGGGCGGTTTGCTTTGACGAGCTCCTGAATCCTCTGGTCGCCACCAGATAAAGACATTTCTGCACCTTGTCGTTGCTCCAGGCGGTTGATTTCAGAACATCTACTGTATCTCTGTTCATGAGCATTTTTATTGTGACTGGGTTTAAAAAATGGCAGCTGAACGAGACACTCTCCTGACTCATCTGTGTCGTCATAACATGGCCAATCAGTAGCCTGCCGTCTGCTGAAGTCCCATTGTCTACTCATCTTAGCTGGATTGGAACCTCGGTGGAGGAGTAAACACGAACAAACCTGGTACCAGGTACCAGCACGTAGTGGAAAAGCTTAAAAACCGAGGTGAGGTGAAGCAAGCTGAGTACATACTATTGGAAAGATCCCATTAGTTCAAGGAGAATCACTGCAGCAAAAGAGGACTACAGTTGACCCCTATTTTTTCATTACTTTTTAAATAATCATTTATAGTAACATGTTGACATATTTCTAATCAACATGTATTTTGCGCAGTGAAACAAATTAACTTCAGGTTGTCATTTTGTCTGCCCCAGTAAAAATCAAACTTCTACTTCTGCATGAACTGAACTAAATTATATTGAAGTATGAGCAAAATACATACAAGTAACTGACAATACTCCCTAATTAAAGTAATATGAGTAATCACAGTCACTGGACACATTGTGACAAGAACATCAATTAATACAATAAATACCTCGGTTTTCTATCAGGACTGAGTGGTTTACTCTGATGTGACCACTTCACCCAGTAGTCATGGCTGTAATTGAAGTAGGAACAACATTTGATTCATATCACAGCCTTAATTGCATTGTGCTCATGAGCCGTGTGATGATTTCTGTCTGACAATATCGACAGAAACCCCCAACACGCAGCCTCTCGCTGAGTTCACACAAATAGAACGGGTGTTTTTTCCTTCACTGTTGTCGGACTCAAACAATCTGTGGTGGTCTGAGGACTGAAGTACTTTCCACAGTAGAACTACAATAGAACTGTCCCAGGTGATTGATTTCTGCTTCAACCAGCTCCTAAAGGTGTTTTTGTCCTGATCCTGAAATAACTGTGGTGACTGAATGCAGTGCAGTGTGTGTGTGTGTCTGTGTGTGTGTGTGTGTGTCTGTGTGTGTGTGTGTGTGTGTCTGTGTGTGTGTGTGTGTGTGTGTGTCTGTGTATGCAACTTCCTGTCCGCTTTTAACTCAGAGGAAGTCAGAGACATTAAGTAAACAAAAAAAGAAAAGACAATCACACACATACAGATGTTTCACTACTTTATGAAAAGCACTTTAAAAATCCAATCATTTGTAATGAATTGACTTTTATTCATTTCCTTCAGATTGACTTGAAACCACAACCACACAACAGATTCTACTCATTTCACACGAGAAGGGACTCAGTCCAGAGTCAAACCACTGTGAGGCTACAATGCTAACGGCTAAATGTACCCTTCATCTGAAAGTATATTAATATCGGGTTTAGTTTGCTTCATGTACGACATGGACACATTAACACGTAACCACACACACATTCACACATTGCACGGACTCTCAATAACTTCCTCAATCTAGACTTGAGCTGCTGGTTTAGAACCCTGAACCAACGGAAATCCTCCTGAACATTCGAAACAAGTCTTCACTGAAAAGCGTACAAGCCCGTGTACAGACAGGCTGAGAACTCATGCGCGCAGGTGTGTGCACATTTCCTCACACACTTTTTCTTTTAATGCCTTCTGATAGAGAAACACTGACCACTGTCACTCCTCCATTTGGCTCCAATGTAGCTGGGTCTGACCACATTTAACACTTTCAGCTCTTTTATCAAGTTCGTCGGCTGCACGGTGACGCAGTGGTTAGCACTGTCGCCTCACAGGAGGAAGGTTCAGTTATTGTAGTTTGCATGTTCTCCCTGTGCATGTATGGTTTTTTTTTGTCCGGGTGCTCTGGTTTCATCCAACAGTCCCAAAAACATGCACCTTGGGTCCCTGAGCAAGACCCTCGGCCCCTGAGCGCTGCTCGGTGTGGCTGCTACTGTTGCGTTAATTCAAGAAAGGAATTTCCTCTTTGTGGATTAATACAGTGCAATAAATAAAAATTGAAAAATCACAAGAAAGCTGGTTTGTTCCACTTTTTGACATTGACAGGTATTATCCAGTCTGAAGACTGCCTGCCTGTGTCACACGCTTTGGGTTTCCTCATGAATATGTTTTCCTGGAGGTCGGCTTCTCAGAATTTGGACGGGAATCCTCTGCGCAGAACTGCTCACTATGAATCCCCTGAGAAATATCTTAACTTCATCTGTCATAAACTCTCTGCATCATCCTCCGGCCCAGTGGATTCCTTCCGCATCCTCTCCAGAAACTCTTCAACGACTTCCAGGGACTTTGAATGGCTCAGGCTGACCTTAAAAAGAGTCTTCAAAGGAAAAGGTTTGTAATCTATAACAGTATAAGGACATTGGTAGATATGAGTCAAGGTGAAATCACAACAAATATACTCAGTGAAATATAACCTTTTTATACATCGTTTCTCTTATGTAAAATATCGAAGAATAAATACCACCCGTTAAAATGTTGATTTTCCTTTGAAGACTTCATTTCTGTCCTCAAAACTACAAATGATGTGTTTTATAGATAAAGCTCATTCCAGCCACTAAAGGTCACGATATCTTTGAGCAGAACTGGACTCTGAACTTCAATATTGATTCAGCTGGTATTAAATAATTTGAGTTTAATAATGTATTCAGTCTTTTCGATGGCCTTTTCCTTGAAGATGAGTCTCAGAGCAGTTGATAGGCTCCATCGCCACTCAGTCACACTTTTATACCTTTTATGAAGCGACAATTTCACACGGATACGTTTAGCTGAAGTAGAAATTAAACTGACCAGAATTCGGATTATCTCAATGAACATGCCCTAAATAGTCCC
>OMNM01051511.1:0-12104 GCA_900302745.1 Parablennius parvicornis | reverse complement strand
ATCTTTGTAAATGTATTTTATTTTTAAAAAATCAAATGATATTTGTACTTTTTTTTACGTTTACTCATATTTAAGTTGCTCTTGAGTACAAGATACAGCCTCCACTTCTCCTCCCCTTGCTCCTCCTCCTCTTCCTCTTCCTCTGCAGCTCATCGGTGTCTACAGCAGTGAGGACAGGCAGTTTGATGATGGAGGAAAAGTTTAGCATCTCCAGCTAAAGGTGAGTGCAGATTTCCGTTCTTTATTTGAGTTTTCAGACATTTCAGCCTGCGACGACTTTCTTTTTCCTCTGAGGTCAGTCGGTTCTCTGTGGTTTCCTCTGAACTTCACTGTGCTGCAGCAGTCTGCAGACAGGTCCAGTCAGGTGATGGAAAGTTTGGCTGAATCACTCAAAGTGAGAAGGGAAATGCTTTGAGAGGAGTGGACATGTGCACAGCTCAGTTTTAAAAAGTATTTCTGACGTTTCTTCAAAGTCTTGGACTTTTCTTTTCACTTAACAACAAAACCAGATCTGCAGAGTGCAGAAAGAGAAGCTGGAGCTTTTTTCCTTTGTTTAGTAAAGCCACATAGAAAAGCGACTATGTGAACAAGTTCCTTTCTTTAATGTTTGAAAAAATAAATTACCTTAAAGGTGAGAAATCCTCAGTTCAGTCAACTCTAAAATGTGTGTGTGGTACAGCAGTTTAAACTGACGTTAGCACTCAAGTCAACTGGCTCACTTTCTACCACATGAAGATGTAAAGAGTCTCTATGAGATTATAACAGTCTTACAAATGGCAGATACAATCTAAATATTTTGTTGTCTCAACATTTGATAATACGCTAAAGCACCAATAATTATTTTAATCAAAAAAACGAAAGAAGGTAAATGCAAGCACCAATTGGTCTTGCAATTCAAGCGTCTACCACCATATGTTGTATTGAATCAGAGTTCTCTGTTCGTCAGGGATTCAGATTTAGAGTTTTAGATTTCTGATGTTAAGAGGCGTAGCCACCAATACTGGAGTCAATGTAATGTGGAATTTTAAATGTAATTATGCTAATAATACAAGAAAATGATAAAAATATAAATTATAAGCATAATCTAGATTGCTGTATAGTATGCATCTTTAATGAACGAATGCATCCACGGTACCTTTTTAAAATGCTAAACTGCACAAAAGCTGAAAAAGAAAAATTTTATTTAAAATATCAGCTGTAGATACACTTTAAAAGGTTTTTAAATACTATTTAATTATTAGTTAATTAGTTATGAGTAACGTATTATTGGCTTTATTAGAGTTGAAAACTGATAAAATGATTACATTATTGTTCATTATTACAAGAAGTGACTCACTGCACCATCTGCTGGTACAAAGTGGTACTGCAAAACAAATCAAGTTGTTGATAGTTAACTTGTGTACCTTCTGCAACTTTTGCATCATGAAGCACCAAAAATATATTAAAAAAAAAATAATTTCTTTTAAAAAGTCATTTTAGTTTTGCTTGACAAATCTATTATTCACAGCCCAGGGATCCCAGATAACAGGTTGATAGCCACAATTCTTCATTAAAGAAATATAAAATGTTGAAATCTTTAATCTTAGAAGGTTTTTTGAAGGCTTTTTTTAATTGGATTAACAGAAGTTGGACCTTGTTTGTCCTTCTCAATGTGTTTCAGTCTGTTTCTGGATTCTTTATATTTTCCCTGTCAGTATTTTGTGAATCTCCCTGCAATAACATGTTCCTGCTCATGTTCACTGTTTCCACTATGAAACGAGTCTCAACCTGAACGCATATCTCCACTTTGGTTTTCAAGCCTGGTTAGCTGAAGTTCATTCAGGATAATAACCATCTCGAGCTCCTCTGGCATCTGTTAAAGAGATTAAGTTCATGTCAGAGTTAATCTGTTTAACAAAAAAAATAGTCCTACACTGAAGAGATGCATCAGACATCTTTTTACTGAAACAAACTAATGCATATTTCTCCAGATTTCGGTTTTTGAAGCTGATTAGAGCTTAAATGGGTCATTTCACATGTCTGTCGAGTCTGTTTTGGAAACTTCTGGGTGCGGCTTCGAGGCAGAAGTGAAAACTCTGCAGGTTTATAAAAAGTTATGTAACTGTGGCTGGACGGTCTGCGATGTGAGAGCGAACAGGCCCTGTGGGGGAAGTTATGGCTGAATACTTTAACTGGAGTCCCGCTACAGGCTGTGAAAGCTATGCAAACTCAGTTGATCCATGCTGAGAATAAACCCTGTTGAAAGTAATATCACACCTTTTTAACATAACATGTCGTGCACTAAATATTTTAGTTAAATGATCAACCAAGGGATTGGTAAATATTAGCCAATTGTTAGCTTTAGGTTTAAAGTAGTTTTTAATTCAGTTTATATCACATAAGACTAATCAAAAAAAGGATGTTTTAAGCACAAATGTGATGCTTCTGAGAAGTATGTTCATTTCCGTGCACTCAAAATGAATTACTGCCTCAATGAGCCGTGGCATGTAGGCGATCAGCCTGTGGCCCTGCGTAGGCGTAATGAAAGCCCAGGTTACTCTAATAGCTGCCTTCAGGTCATCTGCATTGTTGGATCTGGTGTCTCTCATCTTCCTCTTGACAACAGCTCACAGAGTTTCTATAAGGTTCAGGTGCGGGGAGTTTTCTAAAAATCAAGCACCAAGGTCAAGTGCTCCAGGATTTCATGGTAGATGGCTGCATTGACTTTGGACTTCAGAAAACACAGTGGACCTACACCAGCAGATGACATGGCACCCAAATATAACTGACTGTGGAAACTTCTCACTAAACTTCAAATAACGTGAATTCTGTGCCTCTTCACTCCAGACTCTGGGACATTGATTTCCAAATTAAATGCAAGATGTATAATTAAATGCAATGCCCAACCAAGTATTGAGTGCATGGAAATGAACATGTTTTTCAGGCGACTAACATTTATCATTTAAACATCCTTTTTTGATTGGTCTTATGTGATATGTAATGTTTCTGAAACACTGAATTTTAGGTTTTTAGTATCTGTAAGCCATTATTAAAATTACAGAAATAAAGGCTTGAAATATTTCAGTCGATGTGTAATAAATCTATTTAAAATATTTTTCAGATGAACCTGTATGTTCTAAAAAAATAAATAAATAAAATAATTATAATAATAATAACGAATACAAAATAGGACAAGTATCCCAGATTTCTCATTATTACAAAACAAAACAACAAACAAACAAAATAACCACATACATGAAAAACTAAACAAACAACACAATGTATTCTAATAGCAATTATGTAGATATGAATGGTTATCAGTGGGTGTGTTTTGGTATTTTTGGTTGTACAAATATGAAGATATGCACATAATGAAATGTATATATAAAACAAAACAAAACAAAAAAATCTTTACTAGGTGTACAACACAACCCTCAGGATGACCTCCAGTCATTTAAATCACTTTTCTTCATCATCTTCATGCTTATTTTGAACTTCAGCAACATGCCAAAATTTAGTTGCTGCATTTACATATTTTTTAAACGGTAGTATTTAATAAAGTGGCCAATAACTGTATGATCTCCATGTTAGACATTGAAACAGAATAGCTATATCATATATCCTATATTATTGGTAGAACTTCCTTCTCCTCCTCCTCCTCTTCCTCCTCCAGCTCATACATCTGAGTTCAGTTTCATCCTGAAGCAGATTTGAAATTGACAGAGTGAAGATTCCAGGCTGAATTTTACAGTGGAATCATGTTTCCGGTTGTTTCCTCAAAAACACGATTCAGCCGGCTTCACATTCATCTGATCCTTAGTTGGATGTTTTTGTGGAGGATTTGAGCCACTCTGAAGCTGAGGTCAGACTGGTGTTGAAAAATATCTCAGTGAAGAAAAAATCCTAAACTCTTGTCCTGAGCAATCAAATTCTTCACATGGTTTCTCCTCCAGTGTAGAGGACAGAGAGTTCATCTGAACTCAACTAGAACCTCTGACCCACATTCAGCTCCTCTACTCTCTACAATCCAATCGTTAAAAACAGCTTTTCAGTAGAATAAATAAATTCCTCTGATCGTTGTTTTCCTGCCCACGCCCACACCATCATCTGGTTTTCCTCGGGCAAAAACACAAACACATGTGGTAGTTCTTTTCTGCAGTGGAGTTATGCAGCTGTCTGCAGGCCCTGTTAGCTCTGTTAGCCTCCATTAGCTCTGTTAGCCTATGTTATCCCCATTAGCCAGGTTAGCCCCTGTTAGCCCTGATAGCCTGCCACGGCTCCATGTGACATCAAGAATCACGTGATTTATGTTCATCCTGCCATATTGGAAGACAAAATGGTTCAGTGTTTGACAAAAATCTGCCAAACAGAAATGATAAACTGTCAATCACCTGTGTAAAGTATCCATATCACTGATGAAGCAGCTGCTAACTCACACACTCTCCCTTTCCTCTCAGTGTATCTTCCACTATGTTAGCTTTTTTTTTTTTCTTCCTTCCAGTATTGATGACATTACTCATAGCATTCTAAAGCCTCTGTTAGCCCCCTTAGCCTGTAAGCCTTCAACTGACACATGAAGCTACACTTTAGCTTTTCTCATAATTCTTATGAACACCATTTACATTTATAATCCCAAGACTTATAGAGATACATAAGAATATTTGGTTTTTCCATCTTTATTAGAGCTCAAAATATCAGAATTCAATTATAGTTGGACTATAGTCTTTTCAACTCAATCTGGTTTAAACAGTGACAAAATTATTCTATATTTTGTGCAGCCCAGGAGTTAGAATCATTTTGGAGCTCTCGCAGACAGTATATAAACCCTGGTTCGCCATAACATTGTGACCAATAATGGGAAGGTTTTCCTTATGCAGCTTTCCCTCTGTGTATCTGACAACTTCTGTAAGAACCAGCAGCGGTCTGCTGGATCCGCTGGACCGCCGTCATCCACCTCTCACCAGGTTACTTCGGATACATCCTGACCTCTGCAGAACAAGAACATCCTGAGACAGCTGCAGGCTATGAGACAAACTGGCTCAAATCTTCACAATCCTCCATTTTTCTGCTCCTAACGTTGACTTTGAGGACTAAATGTTTTCCTGCAGTTGCTGACTAAAGTCGTGATTGAAGGTTTGACACTTCAAAGCGTTAAATTAAATTAAATTCAATAGAATATAATTTATTGTCATTGTTTCAGATAATATTCAGCACTTACGCACAACTGCAGCATTCAGCCCAACGTGATTACAGGCAAAATGTTTTTTTTTTTCACTTAATATTTCTCTTTTTTTTCACTTAATATTAATAGTATTTCTGTGTGCATGTCATCCTTTAAGTTTACCTTCTATCCATCGGGAGGCCCTGAGAGCCTCTGACACATTCACACATGCAGAAAAATATATTTGCCAGCTGACTGAGTTTTTATTGGCCTCCAGTTTTGGATGTTTGACAGAAACAAAGTAGCTCAGAAACTCTCTGTGAGCTGGTTTGTAATAAACGTTTTCAGCAGGATTCACGCCGTGAATTTCATGTTTTCTTTCCTTCATCCTCTCAGAAACTCGTTCTCCCCACTTTGTTCTGTTTGTGGAAATGAAACCTTCACGCCAGGACTGGACGGTCCATAGTGCTGCAAGACAGTCAGGAAACTGGTGCAGACTGTACACAGTGTGTGCGAATGAATGTATGTTGCAAAGTCAGCACTTTCCTCGGGATTCTGTTTTTCCAGTTGTTTTGAGGTCTGTGTTGAATAAATATTTTGATAATTCGCTAATTACTCATTTGTGACTTCTTAGATTGACACAATGGTTGGGTTTTTTTCTGTCAAAGCGACAAGTTGAAATTCAGACAGACACCGCAGTCAGATTCCTGTTATTTACCTCTATGCTGATGATGTGCAATTTTATGTGTGTGATGAGATGTTTGTACAAGCTGTTGGTTACATACATCATTTAGCTGCTCGCTGAATCAAACTGCTCAAGCAGTTATAGAAACCCTAACTCAAGATTTACTTATGTAGCTTTATGTATTTAACTTTATATTTAGAGTCTCAAATCAATATTATCTTCCCACCTATAATCTCACTTTGTTTGTCAGTTTAGGAACTTGTTTTTACTGTGGTACAGTCTCTCTGAAATTTAGTTTTTTTAATTTACAACAGACTTTCCTCGGTGTACTCAACTTTAAACTGTAAAAGCAGTAAAAATCTAGCCCAACATGATCTGATACATTACAGATGAATACAAAGACTACAAGAATTTAGGATGTAGTCAGTCATCACTCTTTTAATGAGCTTATTATTAGAGGGCTACAGTTGGACTTCCCACCTGACCTGTATCTGATGTCTTGTTGACGCTCCTCAGTCCTTGATCCAATCGTACATCAAGGTCAGAGGAGGGTTCATGGTCGCTTTTGTTCCTTAAGCATTTGGTTTCAATCTGGTTCCGCACTGCAGATCTGTGTGCACCACAAGAACCTACCAAGAGATACCTCAGGAAAATCTTTTGACTCTGAACGCCCTCTCACCTAGACTAAGCCACGATCCATCACACGAATGAAAACATTCCTTGGAGCAGTTTGCTGTTTAGTTTCTATCAGGGGTTTACCAGAAATGTCCAACTGAGACAGGGAAACTTGGTTTGCCTTGATAGGTTTGTTTGCCTAAATGTTCTCTTTTCATGTCAGCCTGTTTTAAAAACCTGATTTCATGTAAATGTCTGTTTTGTTGTTTTTTTTTTTTTTTTTTTTTACAGGAACAATCAAAACTGCATTGAAATTGCACAGAATACTACAGTACCTTGCCTTGAGGTGTCCTCTTTTTTTTTTTTTTTTTTTTTAAATCAAAATATGGGCAACTACCCACACAGCCAGATTGCTACGATTCCTAAAGCTCGTTAGCTAATCACCAAATATTATCTAACATGTTTATATTTTTATTGTCCTTCATGTCCAAAATCGCTGTTGCAAAAATGTTATGTCAGAAATCTTTTTCTGACATTTTTAATGTATTAAGCAACATATCTTTTTTTTGCCTCACAAAGTCTTCAGTCTGCGTTAATCATATGAGGCAGCTTCTCTTTATCTGAGTGTTTGTAGCCTCCTGACTCCGCGCTGTGGTTGGGGTGGGATTAATGTAAGATAAACTGTAGAATCGTTCCAAGGCTTAATGAGCACTCGGAGTCTCTGCCAGCAGTGGAAGTGTTTGCTCTCATAGTTTGAGCCTGGCTGGAGAGAGAAAAAAGACAAGCAGGAGGAGGAGGAGGAAGAGGAGAAGGGTGAACTGATCGGACACAAACAGAGGCGAGCTAGCGACAGAGTTCATAACAAAGGAAACCAACGAGAGGACAGACATCGGAGAAATTTGTGTCGTGTTTGGTGCTAAGATCATTTGGGGGAACCGTTGAAGACTACCAGAGGGAAGAACAGGAAATTATTTCAGTTGATGCCAAATTTAACCAGTCTATACATAATTAAAGTATGTGAGAAGGTTGAGGAGAGTGAAAGGATAAGTCAGTGTAAAGAGACGAGGAACCAGACAGTCGCAATGAAATTGTTTCTGCAGACCGACTGTGGTCCGAGCAGGAATTTCCTCTGAGAGCTGAAGCCTGTCTGTGACCCCCAGAGCTGAAGCCTGAGAAGACCAACGAGTCCAGGACCACAACATGGCCTCCAATACACCTCCTGAAAACCCCACCTGTGGCCTGACGGACAGGAGCGGGAGTTTCTTCAAGGTAAGGACCAAATATCCCCTGAAAACCACAACAAAATTAAATTCATTGCTTCTGTTGTATCATATAGTTTGAAAAAAACATCACAAACCGGTTAAAAGACAAAATAGATTTGTTTATACCTCAGTAAGTAAGACATATGTGAATGAAGGTGATATAAAAATCGAAAATAAACTTTATTCTCCGTTCCCATTTGAGAATATGTGATCTATTTTTTTCTTCAAAGTGGCTCAGTTCTTATTGAAAATTACTGTTGTGTCCTCAGGAATGTCGCTTGTAAAAGTGTTGTGCATCCTCACTAATTACAGATACATTGTGGCAGGCAGTGTGAGACTCAGTATAAAAACAAAAAACAAATCCCAGAACAATCTGACCTACTTTAATCATCACTCGAGTTTGTAGGAATTTTTGTTGCTCAGACTCTCTTGTGAGTCCAGAGTTTGATGTGTATTTCTCCATTTTGTATTACATAAAGCTGATGCCTGTTCTTAATGATTTCCTGTTTTTCTTTCCTTTTCAAACAACTTCTGTCCAAAGTTTGTTGGCATCTTTATTTTTCACTTCTTCACATGTCGAATACTTCTAAATAACCTGTAGTGAACATCTGAGCATAATCTCCATGTTATGTAATTGGACACAGGTTGTTTGTTTTCATAACGAGTATCCTGGAATCGGACTGAACTGTCACAATGTGCAGGTTTGTAGCGTTAGCTCAGCTACAACATTCAGGTATCTTTGTCTCTCGCTCAATGTACCTGTCTTATTACCTTTGCCCACGAAAGTAGGGCAAAGGTTATGTTTTGGGCCGCATGTATTTATTTATTGGTTTGTATTTTTTCCACCAACTTTTCACAAAAACTGTGCCCACGGACAACGGGCTTACCTGCTCAGAAAGGGGGCGGCATCACAAGACCGTATCTGAGCTGGTGCGCGGCGCTCCCCTGTTGAGTTTGCATCCTGGGCAGTTGCTCACTTCATCCATAGGAAAAACCACCACTGAGCTCAATCAAAAGCTTGGCAGCTATCTAATTTCAAATTAAAAGCATAGTAGCTAACTAACAAGCTATTACAACCTCATTGGCTAACTGACTGGCTACTTCAAAAGGTCAGCGTCCAACTAACTGTCGAAACATAGGGCCTAAATAGCTAGATCAAGAATTTGGTGACTAAATGATAATAATAAATTATATAGCTATCAGAACCTTAGTGAAGTTCAGCCTCTAACTGACTGAACTAGCTTGATCAAAACTTTGGTGGCTAACTTGCTAGCTCTCAAAACCTTGGTAGCTGAGTAACTAAATCCATTTAAAGCTCTTTGAGTCCATTGATCTATCTGTCGGACTCTCAGACCCTGTACACACAAGCCACTAACGATCTATTTTCTCCCCATCAATCTTTTTTTTCCCATCTATATGGCACCATAGGAATGACAAAATCAGATAGCACATATACCAGGGCTGTAGGGGGCGCTGTAACTCTTCTATAGAAGCACCAAAACAGAGCATGCAAAAATCCTTGTATTCAAGAAATCCAGCATCTTGCCTTGTTAAACCAAATAGTGTGAATAGCTTCTGCAGCATGACCTGGAGCATGTATGTAAGTCCACCATTGTTGTTCTTGTTAAGTGATGTTGTTGAGTGGGTCGCAGGTCAATGACACCATTATTATCAGCAAATCTTGTCGGTCCACACTTCAAATTATCTGCATAATTTTCAATTTTCTCCACTCTGGATCATTTTTTTTTTTAGTTTTTTTTCTTCTAAGCTGTTTTCAGCGTCCTGAAACATCACATTGTGTGGATGATCAGCCAAAAACAGTTACATGAAACTATGCTGTCGTTCTGGACATAGCCTCATTGGCTAACTATTCAAGACAAGTGATGATTATTCAGGTGTGTCGACTTCGCTGATTTGTAACTAAGTAACAGCAAAATATTCCGTCTTTTCACTCTTTCCCACAATATCTAAAAGATTGTACGCGTAAGCCTACAAATACAGTTATACACTTTCAGTCCATATCGTCCTCCCTTGGGACCATTATGTTTTAATGTTGATATTTATGCTCTGCTGAGTTTTTATGGTGGTTTTAAACTTTTCACATTAGTAGATCAGGCCAGACACATTTTCTTCATATTTCCAGTAAACACAATAAAGTAAATCGATAGATGAAAAGTTTATTACGAGCTGTGTCTCGACAGTTTCCTCTCACTTTCTGCCATACCGTGAAGGAGTCCTGGAAACATATGCTGCCAGCTGCCTGCTGGCGGCTCAACAGAACAAACTCACAGGACTAATAAAACTCTCCACGTCTGTTTCTGTGTTTCTAACCACTCCTCTCAATCCCTTTAATCTTTACTTTGACCATTTATTTTCCTTTTCGACCAAAATAGCTCACCAACTAAGGAAATATTCCCTCGAAAACGCACTTTCACGGGCTAAAATAAACACGTAGCAGATGTTTTCTTGCATAGTTTGCAATTTTTTTTACACTGTGTATATACTGTAAAATGTATAATGGACATTTAGTTTATTGACTCATTTGAATAATATGGTAGTTTTAGGATTTTAAGATATGACTTCGTAGATCTGAAAACAGCAAAAGACTGTATCAGCAGATAAGTTCGGTTTAATGATTTTTAAAAATGTTTTAAAAGTAGATATTTTCATTATATTAAGTGTTTGTACTTTTACATATGGTCACAAGCCAGATTATTGTCATCAAATATGTTTCTATTAAACATTTATTACACATTTTTTTTGGTCCAAAGTGGCTTTTTGTGCATTATAATTCTTTCAAATGAATGTATGTATCTGCTGAATATAACTGGCTGGTATCCCGGAAAATTTATTATAGACTGAAGTCAAAGTCACACTTTTAATTTCCTTTGCAGCTTTTTCCATCCTCACAACACTGAAAGCTGTGTGTGTGTGTGTGTGTGTGTGTGTGTGTGTGTGTGTGTACACATAGTTTTAGCGTCTGTCAGCGTTTCTTTATCTTCCTGCACGTTTGCTCGAGTTTTTCACGAAATGTCAAACAAAACGGCGTCACACTTGACCTGTGTCCTGCTCCTGACTCGCCTCGTCGCTGGAACCTCCTGTTGGAGCTGAGCCGCCCTCGGTCAGAGCCAGCGGGGACTTCCCTTCGCACTGACAACGTGACACCGGAGCTGCTCGGTGGACACGGGAGGAAGACGAGACGAAGGACGAGCGGAGGGATGAGAACCAGACAGAGGAGGAGAGGAAGCCAGATCCCTGTGCCCGCCATTACCCGGTCAAACGTGCGATCGCTACGGAATAGAAGCGATGAACTTTTCCAACCCTGATCCGGTACGATCTGGACCGTCGCCAAGCCAGGTCTGCTTTGTGTCGCGGAGACGCGGCTGTGATTTGGAGGGTTTCAGCGTCATCGGTCGTGACAGAGCGGTCAGTCAGGCCGGAGGGCAGCCAGAGTTTTTTTACTGGGGGGTTTTAACGGCTGTGACGTCGCTACATATCTGGAGCGATACGTCACAACTCCCACCAGACTGGTAGGGCAATTTACCCGGTGCACATATCTCAAAGCCCCGCCCACTCCTCGGGACGCCCTGACCACAATGCCGGGCTGCTTCTGCCCGCTGAAAAGAGGCGAACCCATAAGAAGATCCATCAGTCTGGAATGAAGACGCAACAGAAAGACATCTTAGATTTTATTTCGCGAGGACGGCGTCACTCCCACCAAAGAAATAAATAATTCATCCAAGCAATAAAAAATGGGGGACAAAGGACATGAAGATCTGGACGGTCCGAAGATCTGCCCGGTCCGAAGATCTGCCCGGTCCGAAGATCTGCCCGGTCCGAAGATCTGCACGAAGGATCTGGAGAAGGAGTTTAGGACGATGGCGAAGCTAAAGTCGACGACAAGAACAAGGTGGGGCAGAAACTGACGTCGGGAAACGCGAGGGAGGCGTGGCTAAAGCGGCCAAACATCATGACGGACAGAACTCCACCTGCCCAGACTCCGCCTCCTTCGCTGGACAGCAGCAGCACACCTGCACCAGCCCATCCTCCATCTCACCCCAAGGAGGAGGCCTCAGCACGGACCAGCAGCTGGTGACCTCCATCCTGCGCAGAGTGAACCCACACCAGGTCTCTGACCCGACCGGCTGAAAGGCCGGGTGATCAGACACGGCTCCTCCCAGCTCGGGGGAGTGCTCCCCACACTCCTCCTGCTCCTTTTGACGGAGACCTCCATCATCACTATTCCCCTAGAGCCCCGTCACAAAGACCTGAAGGACTGCAGACCAGTGGCCTTGACCTCTCACTCCGCTCACTCCTCTCATCACTCCTCTCACCCCTCATAACTCCTCTCACCCCTCATCACTCCATCACTCCTCTCACCCCTCATAACTCCTCTCACCCC
>OMNM01051501.1:5058-15802 GCA_900302745.1 Parablennius parvicornis | reverse complement strand
GGACACAATCCATCTCCCTCTCGCTGATTAAACAAAAAAACAAAAATCCAAACTTATATAAAAGCAAATCAGTCAAAATCCAGCAAAGCAGAGCTGTAACCTCACGTGTACCCAAAGTCCTGGTTTCAGACGAGGTACGCACAGTCTCACACTAATCAGACTCCATCGACATGAAAATGTTTTCAAGTCCAGGTATAAAACTTTCATCGTGTTCAACAATAGAAACAATGGCGGTCTCCAGATTGTCACGGCGCCCGGTCCATATTCTCCGGGGACTGGGTAATTTTATAGTTGACAGTCACCCGGAACAAAAACACAACTCTTGTTTACTCACCATTGCGTTTACGATGAATTGTTCTCTGATCGTGTCTGTGTGGTTTCATTACAAAAGCAAACAGCAGCTTCTGCTATTATAGAGTGAACGGACATTGTTGGCAAAGTGTTACTGTGTAAATGCAAAACTTTGTGAAACGGAGATGCAAGAAGCCTTTCTGGGAAGCTCATATCGAAATTGTCTTTAATACAATAAGAAGTATTATTGCAGGAGCACTCGATAGAGGCTGTCAAAGCAAAATGGTCGCTTCACAAACCACATCCTTCATAGATCTGTGTGATTTTTCTATGAATCCTATCCAAGCATGTGTGTGTGTGTGTGTGTGTGTGTGCTTTCGAGGCTTAAGTTCAGAACTCACTACAAGGAGCACAATCCCTGCAAAGTACTTGTTTTCCAGTGGTGTAGTGAAATACCGTTCCACCGCCAGTCTCTCCAACGGAACTTGGCTCTGGCTTCTCCTGGTTAATTGAGAGTTCACTCATGAGAAAAAAGCTCATTCCAGCTCTCGCGTTGACGCATGCCAGTTCTGCACCGCTTCCCCGTTGTTATTTTAGCAATATTGAATTCAAACAATCAAACAAACCAAATTGTTATTCTATACTGAAAGAAATCATATTCCCAATATGATCTGTACTGGGCGGGACCAGTGGATTGAAATCCCACTTAAATATCTTTGTTTTTTCATCTTCTGGGCCAGACTAGACCCAGTGGCAGGCCGGTTTTGGTCTAGAAGCCACATGTTTGACACCTCTGGTTTACTGACATGTTTTAAAGTCAAACTGATTGAGATTTTATAGTTTGTATAGTCTTTAATCACAATCTTTGATCATAAAACAAAGAAAAGAATGGAGAACACCGGGACTCGGTAGAAAACCCAGAAATGAATTGTGAGAAAAATGCTGGCCGGTCGAAACAAACTAGACAACAACTGATATTGATTAGTGAGGCAAAGAGACAGCAATCAGCAAAGGAACTCAATCAACAACAGCAGAAAGAAAGCATGAAGACAGGACTCCAAAATGATAGAAGCGGGTTAAAGATCTTCCTAATCAGTGAACAAAAGGCATTTCGAGGTGCTCCTGAGGATCGTTTCTCTCCTTTGTCATTGATTTGAGAGCAAATCCCAATCAGACCTTTTTCTGCCACCGACTGTCATGAGCTTCACTCAGAGAGTGAAACCCATCCAGACAAAAGAAGAAACCATGAGATAACTTCAGGTAATCGCCGTCAAAAAGTAGAATCGCATTCTTTCATTTTGCGTCAGAGGAGGGGTGTCCAATACCAAAGTCCAATACCAAAAATCAGTTTTAGAAAATTAAACATAGCCCAGCAATCTATTCATCTTTTACACTGTTTTATCAGATCCCAGCTGCGACTTGGCTAAAAGCTGCGTACACCCCAGACAGGCCACCAGTAAATCACCGGGTAGACACACAGAGACAGACGGTCACACTCTCAATTCACGAGGTGTCAGGACTTAAACACATGTTTGGACTGTGGGAGGAAGTTAAAAAAAAAAGCCCACTTCACCACAATGCTGCCTAAACAATGCTATCCATCCATACATCCATCTTCTATCCTGCTTACCCTGCTCAGGGTCAAGGGGCACTGGAACCAATCCCAGCGTATTGTGTATGAGGGCAGAATACACCCTGGACAGGTCGTCAGTCCGCCGCAGGTCAAACACATCGGGACAGACAACCACACACACGAGGGGCAGTTTAGCATCACCATTTGACCTCACATACATGTTTTAGGACTGTTGGAAGGAGCCGGAGTACGCGGCGGAAACCCACACAGGGAGCTGATGCAAACTACACGCTGAAAGGCCCCGGGCCGTTCTTGAACCCATGACCTCGCTGCGAGGAAAGAACTCGAAACACTGTTCCACTGTGCAGTCCGAGACATCGCTAAGTGAAGCTGAAAAAAACCCAAACCCTATTATTTACAGAATTTGTCTTCGAATGCAAATTTGACTCATTTAACTTCTGCCCTCCCTCTAAAGTAGCAATACTTCAATAAAAATCTCTTTGTCATTTTATTTGGCACAGATAAGAGAGCAAGTTCATTTTTTAGCCCCTAGACACATGATAACAGTTTGTTTTGTTGGATCAGCGCTTCTCTTCAGTTCTGTAGCGTTGGGGGTCATCATGATAAGTCAGGAGCTGGAGAGCGCCATGAAGCGGAGGAAACCTGCCGACCTACAAATAAAAACGGTGGAAGTGCTGAAACACAAACCAATAGTGAGTGAGAGTCTGTGCTGGGGAAGCCACAAGAAAATGATTTTGTAATGATTCTGCAATGAAGAAAATAAAAAGGCACAGTCTTATCTGTCCGTAGAACACCAGTAAGATGTACTCGTTGCGTTCGGTCTCTCAGTTCAGTTGGAGGCAGGGACTTTGTTTCAAGCATCTCAAGAAACTTTCTGTGGATTTAAAGCTGACTCACTTCATTTTGATCTTCATGTAACTCAGACGTACAGTCACGATCAGAGCTCTGTGGGGGGCCACACCGTCAGTTTCAGGACGTCAATGACATCGATGTCTGATGACTTTGGTTGTGTGTTTCTTTGTCGTCATCATATTGCAGAATGAAATTAGGCTGAGTGAGACACAAATATGTGATAGGAAGCATCTTACCTCGCGTTATTCTTAATTTCATTTACAGAATTGAGCATATTTTCATTCATACACACTATCCCATATTCTGTTTCTGAATTTTTGGAAAGGTCTTTCCGTAATAATATTTCCTGCAGTCTTTGGGTTTGTAATGATTCAGTAGTGGATGTGATGACAGGACATTCTTCAAAAATAGACCCTGCCTATTATGAATCCTTGAAAATGACCAAGTACTGTCTGTACACATTAAAGGAAGAAGCACAACCAACAGCGGCACCTAAATAAGCTCCAGTACAAAGAATGGGAACACATACAGGTATGTGATTCCAATTAAATTTGCAAACAGCAAAATTCAAACAAGTACTATTGCTTTATTGCTGCTTTCATGATACATTTTTAGATCTGATAGAAGAACTGATAAGAGAGCACAGGAAATGGATATAAACAAATGGAAGCAATTCTAAGCTTGCAATTTACCTCACTATTGGATACTGTTATATATGCCTATCATTATTTTTTTAGCTAACATAATCAAATCTATTCAGCGAATGAATAGTGAATTGATTCAGCCGTTAAAGGCAGAATGCTGTCGGGCTCAGTTTCCTGGCTTTTTAACCATGAAAAAAACTTCTTGGTGACCTGTTGGCACTGTTGAATCATTGAACAACTTCCACTTTTGCATTACATGCTCTGTGGATGGAAACTATATAACATACTAATACTGTATATAGCATATATGGATATATGTTACAGCACAAAATATACATGTTTTATATTTGTTTTTTCAATTTCACAGAGAAAAGAACAAAACTCAAGCGAGATGCATGTTTCCAAAGTGCAAATGTGGATTTGTTGTGGCTGTTATTGGAAATACAGCATCGTGTGAAATCTCTACTTTACACTTAATTTCCGATGTCTTTGTGAGTGACTCAGTACTTTTCCCGTAGATTAAATCAGTTGTTTAACCAGTTACGTACCAACTGTTAGCCACTATTCCCGAACTAACTCAGTTCTCCTGACAAGAACATGGAAGACTGTGAGTGACATTATGGTCTGCCCACATCCATCCATCCATCCATCCATCCATCCATCCATCCATCCATCCATCCATCCATCCATCCATCCATCCATCCATCCATCCATCCATCCATCCATCCATCCATCCAGCCATCCATCTTCTATACCACTTTATCCTGTTCAGGGCTGCAGGGTGCTGCAGCCAATCCCAGTTTACGATGGATGAGGGCAGGATAAATGGATAGATCTGTAGTCCATCACAGCTCAAACACACCAATTTTTGGACTGTGGGTGGACATTGGAGCACCACACACACACACACACACACACACACACACACACACACACACACACACACACAGACACACACACAGACACACACACACACACGGTTCGAACACGCTAACTCCAAACAAAAAGGTCAGGCTAGAATTTGAACCTTGCTTCACTGTATCGCCCACAGCCGCTATCCTTTCTACCTATGATGAATGTATCTGTGACTACAAATAGACGACTCTTGTAAAGGTAACCTAATGGCTGAGTCTTGGTAACTGATCTGAGCTGTGCAGCTGCGGCTTATTTTTCATTTAACGTCAAGAGCTCACGGATCGTTTTCCCTTTATGTTTGATAATGTACAATAATAAACAGATGAGACTAATCCAGATGAGATTGACAGCTCGGCTAATGTGGCGATCATGATATCATGCTGTTATCATCATACCTGAAAGTGTAATAAAACTAAAGTACGAGTTACCTCTTCTGTGAACTACTCACCCAGTATCTCCACTAGTTTGGAAGTAGTGACTTGCATCTTTAATTGAGTCCTAGATTAGACGAACTTTGACAGTGATTGCTGTTGCATGAACCTGTGTATCCCCGGGTTGATTAGATTGAATCAAGTGAAACTGGAGGGGTACGTGCATCCTCATGCACATTTTTTGCCATCAGGTGTTCCCACAGAGGACTGGTCACACCAGCTGGCCGTCACCTGCGAGGTCACGATGACTTCCTGGACACACGAGGAGGGTGAGCACCTGCCAGGAAGCAACCTCTTTTTGCCGCTCCCCTTTCTCATCCCTCTGCAACCCGCCACACTTTCTCCTCGGCCAACCGCACAAACAAACACACCCCTAATGAGGTTTAGGTTGTCAAGGTATGGTTTTGATTCATGACGCGCCACAGCAGCAGTGCAAATAGAATAAACATGAGGCTGAGAACTCTCAGAGGGACGCAACGTGTGCCATTGGGTGAGAAAGGTGGTCATGTGCATTCATTTCTGCACAGTTGGCCCCCGGGGAAGAAACGAAAAGAAGAAAAGAATTGAACAGTGTTCCGGTTTCCAGAATCATAAATTGAGGAGCTCATCAGTTCAAATTTGCTGTAAAGACTTTTACACCTCTCTCTCTCTCTGTCTCAGTCCACACAACAGCTACATGCCAAATTGAGATATGTTCAAAATACAGGCAGGCGGCGCCTCCGCCGCTGTTGCGATGGCACAGCAGTGGCTGTCACACGCTGTCCAGGAAGTGATTGTTGATTTTGGAAAGTTCCCACCGGAACAGCTGTCCAATCATAATGAGCTTGGAAGTGGTGTCTTTTTGGCTCGTGGACGGGATCCAGCTGGCCAATGATCCGATGGAAGGAAAGAGTTGTGTTAATGTAATGAAGGCTCTCTGGCAAGGTTGCTGCTGTACACACTGCGCTGAAACAGTTCACCCGGATCAGGCAATATTAAGAGAAGAAATAAAGCGCCTCAAGTCTTGTGGCGGAGATTACTTGTGACGGGAGAGATGTTGGCTTCCTGACGGGTGTTTTATCTCTCTGACAGATGTTGGTCTGTGGGTCAGTCGTGGAGCTATCGGATGGGATTCCATGAGATAACCTTCTAACATTTGAAAAAGGGCATCATGGCATCTCCCCGTATCCTGTTTCCTCTTCCCTTTAGCTATCTTGTACAGAACAATCAAACTCACTGTCTGAGAATTCCTGAGTGTCAGAATGAGAGCGGTGTGTTTATTCCTCCATTAGTTACGAAGCTTTTACGGATAAGACTGACAGAGAGATGGAAAGTTGCTGTTTTTTTAATGACCTGATCTTAAATAGCAAGCTAATCCAAACAGATATAAACAACAGTCTAAATGTGGAAATATTTGTAGTGCCGTGAAAATAGAGAATGCTTCTGTTTTTTGTCTAGTTGGTCACGCTAACATGTCTAAGATCAGATAGAGACGCTGCCTCGAAGGGAAAAAGCTAACCAAATCAACCTGGCTCCAGCTCATTTAAATAAAAATGACAGCAGCAGCATGAATTAGGCCGGAAAAAAAAAAAAGAAGTGTCCTGATCTACAAAAATTCACGAGTAACAGTCATTGATGTTCTAGTCTCAAAAGGGTTACAAAGCCATTTCTGAAGCTTTGAGATGCCAGCGAACCGCAGTAAGAGCCATTATCCACAAACTGAGAACTCATGGGCCAGCGGTGAAGCTCTCCTGGAGCGGCCAGCCTACCACAGTTACTCTGAGAGCACATCGATCACTCATCCACAGAACAATGGTTCAAGTTCATGATTTGACAATAGTAGAACAAAAAAGACATTCACGTGAAAGGTTGGAGGTCAAAATCTCTGCTCACCAAAACAAACAAACAAAAAAACACAGCTGCCAAAAAACTCTTCCCCCCGACCTAACTCATTTCCACAAGTAGATGATCATGGTGTTCATTAAACATGGTGATGGCAATGGGAAGGTCTGCGGCTGCTTTGCTGAATCAGGACTTGTACGACTTACCGTGATAGCTGGAAGAATACATTTTCCTTCGACTACTCCCCTCCAGACGATCCCGAGAGAGAAGGGCCAGTCATCAATTTGTGACCTTCACCTGAAGTACACCTGGGCTGTGCAGCCAGACCACCTCTAGATTTAGGTGACAGAAATGACTTTTTCATGAAGGGCCAGGTTGGTTTGAATTGCGTTTTTCTCTTCACAAATGAAATTCACATTTTTTTCTTGTTGCTCAGATTGTCTTTGTCCAATGTTGAAATTTGTTTGATGATCTGAAACGTGTCAATGTGACTAAAAAGTTAAAAAAAGAAAGATAATTTATCTATGGTGGCAAACTATTTTCCAAGCATGCCTCTTACTTACCTCATTTGGTAACAATATGCTGTCAGGGTCATTGAGAAAATGACTTAACACACGTTGAGTTCTTTCTAACAGATGATGGCAAAGCAAGCTTTGATTTCAGCTTGATCAGTCAAACGTCTGTTGTTGTCCAGTTGTTGCTTTCATGATGCTTTTATGTGCTCCTTGGATAATCCCATTTTCTGACTTTGAAAATCGTTGTCTGACTTCAATATGGTTCGACTGCATGGCTGCATTGACTGAAAACAGCCTGCACGTGGCCATTGTGAGCCTAAACCAGTAAAGGAATACAATTCTGAGCTGATGTAGAGGTAAAGAGGTCTTTACTGTATGTGGGCACCACACTATTACACGATTAAGATTTAAATTAAATGGTTTTCCAATAAGAAATATCTGTCCCTGTACCTGGAATGACACCCCAGAAGTGAAGGAAATGTGTCGTCTCTTTCCCTGTCATGTGTAATTTTCCTCTGAAGTGTGTTGCTCCAACGAGCGAATCAGAAATCCAACTCTATGTAGGGTCATCGGGGGTTTTGTCCAATCCCAATCAACCTAGGCCCCCCCCTTTGACCCTACCACAATCAGGCTGCTCTGCTCTGGCACATGGCACCATGTGAGGAAGTACTTTCTCCTCCTCCCATGATGGGAATATGTGGGCGGAGCCTGTCCAGCTCACAGAGACATGAGTGCAACTCATACGATCCAATATTCAAATAAATAAAAATGAAGGAAAATCTGGATTTGGGTCAATAAGCTTTGAATACAATGCTTTCGACCAACAACACCCATGTGAAATTGTTGTAAGCTGTCTAAAAGATCTTTAATGTTTGTTCAATCATGACATGATTTCAGGCTAAATGTTGTCAGCGCTACAAAACTAGCATCTAAAGATCATTGGAAAGGTTTAAAATAATGATAATGCCTCGGCTTCAGGCCATTGTCACGTATGTACACATCCAAAATGCAATGAAGGTTTTTACCTTTTCACTTGGTAGATGGAGCCTAAGAAAGCATGTTTGAACCACAACAACAGCAACAAAAGGCAAACAGAGAATGTGAAAGATGGATTATGTTAATTTTGTCATCGAAAAAGTGAAAAGTATCCAATGAGTTGCTATAATGGATCTGATTCATCATCACACATTAAAACAAAGATGGTGAGAAAAGCTGCCCAGCATCTGCCGCCAAGCCCTCCATTATAATGATTTATAACCAACATCTGACCAATCAGCATTAAGACATCTGTGCATGAGAGGAGATGGTATAAAAACAAGAGAGGTGGGAAAACAAGGTCTGATGGGGCTTCGTAATTTGGTTTGGCTTTGAGCTTCCATTTGGCCAGGAGCAGCGCTGCAATCACACATTAATTGGTTTGAGGTGCACGAGGTACGAGGGCTGAGAAACGTCATGCATTCGAACAAACATTTGAGACAACTTCACAGCCTTGTTATGCAGTCCACAGGCCTGGTGAAATTCTGTCGTATAAATCTGTAAATAAATTCAATCCCATACATCCTTTGCAGAATTACATCAGTATGATAGTTTACAAGTCTGTGCAAAACATCTCAGCTTCCTGGCCACTGTAATAAATACTTTATAATCATATAAGCAATCACGTCTGCAAGCTTACGAATCATATTAATTACTTTGACAAATCAAGGTTGTTTTTTTTTTGTATCTTCTCTTCTTTTAGTGCAGATGAAATAAAGGAAGAACCTCCGACACTTTCAATGTACGAACAAATGTTTTTTTTGTGTTTTTTTTTTATACAGTTTAATACTCTTCCTCAATCTGTGCATTTGAATTCATATATGAGAAGAAAAGAAGACGAAAATATTTTGTACGTGAGTGCTGCTGAAGCAGAGATTTCTAACTCAACCTTTTATTTAAAAAGTTTAACAATACATCTTCAGAGACTGCTTTCCCAAAATGAGTTTTTTTTTTTTTTTTTTGTCCCACCCTGAAGCGGAAATCTCCACCTCCGACGGATTTGTTCGCAATAAATTGGGCCGTTTTGGCTTTATCGTGACTGTTTTTACAGATGTCGGTTTGTCATTCATGGCCTGATGCATCATGTTCCTAAAAACATGATGAAAATAGATTTTCTCTTCCATTTCTAATATTACTCTCTGGTCTGTGTATTCCTAAAAAGAAATATCCCAAATTCGATCTGCAAAATCATTTAATTCATCCACACAATGAGACATGAATAGTGAACCCAACGTTCATCTGGAAAATTATGAAAGATATATTCACTGTTCATTTCATCATTTGGATAATAGAAAATATGTTAATTTAGGAATGTTTCTGGAGAAACCTTCCTCACATGCTGTGTCTTCCTTCAGTTATATGCTCTCCAATACTAACAGAACCACAACATGACATTTAGATAATGTTGGTTCCTGAAACACATTAGATTGTGATTTATTCAGGACGTATGATGGGTTTTCAATGTTTTTCAGGCCAAAGACCTTCAAACTGATGAAGAGATTAAATAGTGACCAAATATATAATGTGTAACTTGTGTCATATACGGGGGAAAATACATTGTTTTTGTGATTTCTAAACTAAGCTATTCAAATGACATATTTTAAACATGTGCAAGGTACTAGAAGCAGGGTAGCATTCATAAACATTTGCTGTCAACACACACCAATGCCAACATCAACAGTCTGTCAACTGCATGATAATCAACCACCCAGGCTATTCCCGTGGACATTTTTATTAGTCCCCTTTTGGAAAACCTCTCCGATGACCTTGACGGTTTCATGACAAAAGGCGATCACAGGTAGAGTAACGTTGGTCATCGTGATTATAAATGTTGTGAGAAGCTTAATTGTGTGGGTTGTCTGATCATATATGCAACTGATGTTGTGTTTTTCAACAAATATGTGCTTGATGTAATTGGTCGTGGCGAACGGTCGGGATGCTCGCCACCAAGTGATAAGATCCACGTTTGATGAATTTGGAGAATAAAGACAGGTACAGAAGATCGATGTTTGAAATGTTTTTAGATAAAAAAATCCGTTCCTCTCTTCATGTTTTTGAGACTGTTTTTCTCCTCATTGGGGAAGTTACTAAATATCTCATAGTTGTTTTTTTGGGGATTTTTTTTTTTTTTTTTTTGTAAAACAGACTTAATGAGGAGCCAGTGGACTACTTCATGGGAGGGTGATGCATAATTTAGTCAGATTCAATATGGATAAGTAATCTTTTACTAATTCATGTTCATAATAGCAAAGCAACCTCATTTTGGAAATAATGTGACAGACAGCAACAAACCAACTGTGTTTTCTAGAGCTCTCCACCTGAACATCCTACGGTATCTGACTTCTCTCAACAAGGACTGTGACTCCCAATAACATGTTTACTGCACGTTTGTCCCAACAATAACAAAAACAAACGTCTGGAAAAATGTGACATGGTGCCGTCATACTGCCTGGACAGTTGCCAACAACGGAGGTCAGGCTTTGTATTTGAAGATTGAACTGCAAGACTAAGATGTCATCCTGAAATACTTTTCCGACAAACAAGGGTGACTGATACAAACATGCACTGTGCAGTAGTGCAGATTAAATAAAAATCCAAAACATTAGTTTGCAAATCTTTAAAAAAAAAAAAAAAGGTGAATGGAGA
>OMNM01051492.1:4620-28181 GCA_900302745.1 Parablennius parvicornis | reverse complement strand
CTTGGGATCGAGGCATTAAAAAAAAAAAGAAAATCTTTCTCACGGTAATGCTACCTTTAAATAACCACACAGTACAAGTCCTTACAAGCTCCGCCTGGTTGAATGTCGACGGAGCTATCAAATTTAATACCACGAGTCTTACAGTCTTATAAACGTACCTCTCCAAACATTACACAAATGAGTTATTCTCACAATTATGAGCGCTCCACTGCATTTCACCCCCCACCGCATGTTGTGATACAACATCTTCCCGGGGTGATGCTGCAGAAGTGCGGACATAAACGAGCATCAAACATTGAAAGAGAGAAACAGTGATCTCACTATTTGGGGTTGGCATATTACGCAGACCCGCCGCGGCTCTCAGTGATCGGTATTAGCAGGGGCAACGTTCAGAGCGAAGGTGTATTAGCAGGCCTGCGGATCACCGTGCTGTCGGCATCAATATTTGTATTCAGGCTAAATCCGCTTGCACTTCAGTTGTGGCTTTTTCTCATAATGTTTGAGCAGTGCGCTCCGGAAGCTGTCTCTGCCATTAACTTCAAATGAAATAAATCAGGGCTGCTCATGCTTCCCGTTGTTTTTTTATTATTATGGTTTTACATTAAATTTTGATAGATGCATTTTAAACCGGGATGATGTAGGTCTTTTCATGTGCGTCTTCACCGGTGCTGTATGGCTCTGAGCGCATGACAGTGCGCACACATGAAGGCAAGCACGGATCATGCTTGTTATGTTGCGCGCGTGTATGCGTGTGTCTATGGTCTGCAAGTGTGTGTGTGTGTCACCAGTGAGGCAAAGTTGCCGTTCCGTGTTCCCTCAAGTTGCTTTGATTGCTGTTCCACGGACTAACTGTGAGGGGAGCTCATGCTCTTTTACACTTGGTGTCATTATGTGGCTAAAGGCAAGATAACTGTGTATGATACTGATACCAACTCTATGAAATTAGAGGAGCTGCTTCTGTTTGAAATTGGTCTGGAACCATTTATCTGCAATTCCATGACTGCTTCTGCAATTCTTGTTTTGTTAGTCATTGTCTCTTCTTCGTGAAGCCTACACTGCACCATTCATTTAGCAGTATTCAATGTGTGCAAGAAAGAAAAAAAACAAACACTTCAAACAGTTGCAATTAGCAAACTGAAGACACAACGCATCAGCTCCATTTGAAATGATATGGAGTTGGTCATAAATGTAATTAACCCGGCAAGATCCCAATCTTGCCAAAAGACTGAATATTCTTGCTGTTAAAACAGGGAGCTGAAAATAGTCTTTGTGGAACACCACTGCAAATGATCCTGCATCCTGAATTCAAAGTTAAAATTAAGCTCTAATGTTTGAAATTAACATTGCATTACCAGAAAGTCAATTCAATCTGTGATATTGTTCTTCTCGTTCTCACACATGTGCAGTGCAGAAAATTGCACTGGCAGCGGAAATCGTAGAAGAAAAGCTGCCTTATTCGGGATGCTTCATTCAATCTGGTGGCCTTTTCAATGGTAATAATGTGGGCAACATGTAATCATTTTCCAAGGGAAAGCATTCTAAATCGCATTGCCAAAATGAAAATGCCAGCAGTGGCTTAAAGCTATATTTGTGTCGTGGCTTTAGATGACCCAATGTTGATGGTGCTTTCAAGGACTGAAAAGAGAATGTTCAGCAGCTGAGGTCCTCTCTTCAGACCTTGGCAGTGCAACTTACTGATGGATTGTCTGCAGAGCTTGTGGCTATGATTCTCAAAAGACAAGGAAATAAACACCCATAAGTGTAATTAGAAGGAACCGCTGAGATAATTCAGGCACTCACACTATGCAGAGAGCCCTTCTTTGACACCCCTGTGTATAGAAAACTAAATTATTTACAAACTGCCTTTGTGGTGGACAGAGAGCACCACTAGCGTTGTGATGGCAGAGCCCACCAGTCGTCATCTTCTCTTCTTCTCCATTTCTCTTTTTGTGTTGGCACTGCATTGTTTTTATGTGGGAGGTGGCTACAGCTGTAGTGGCCAGAAGGCTGCCTCCCAAGAGGTTTAAAAAAAAAAAAAATCTGTTTTTATCACGAACAAACAACAGGGTCACATAATGACATGTGACAAATCTCAGAGAAATACTGGCGAGCTTACAATAGTTTTGGAAAAGCGGCCGATCAGTTGACCTCCACTGGAGGATGTCTGACCTATGTGCTGCAGCTATCAGTCCCGCAAGGCCCCATGAAGCTGAATATGTATGGAGAGTGTTTTTTAAAGAGCAGTGCAAGACCCAGAATCATTGCAAGCAATTGACTGTCATAGTATTGAAATTCATCCTCAACCTTTTTTATTTACAATGTCGTTTACAGAAAAGGTTTATTTGAACATTTACGTGAAGTGACACCAACATAAGTCTCGGAACATAAAGTGAAGAAAAACACACAATTTTAATGAAAATTGGTCTTGAAATATCTGGTTATTTCGGTAAGCCTCACCTAGTTTCTGTGAAACTTCAGAGAAGCTGAAAGTACGCTCGCATATCACCAGCCCAATGACAATTTTATTTTTATAAACTACTTGGAACATTCACTACAGACAATTCTTCAACTAAGCACTGTGACCTGTCTATGCTCCCTTTCCATCTCTTCCTTTCTTCACTCACAGCAGGCGAACATAGCGCAGGCAACAGAGGCACCATTTTATGAAACGACGAAGAATAAGATTGCACATCAAAAGTTAACAAGCAAACAGGAATTTATTATTTATTCGACAAATACATGCACCTTCAGGCCCTGAAAGTAGACCCTATTGGGGCTTGCTTTTCCCAACTGCTGATGAAACTGAAGGCAGTGTAATGTAAAAATAAAGAAATAATTAAATATTAAGAGGGTTCGCAGGAGCTGAAAATATGCTCTGTACAGGGATTTTAATTTGGAAATGTTTTATTTGATATTTTAGGTGTAGCCCTGGTCCTAAAACAAACATCACCCCATGAGATCATCCCCTTACCAAAACTAGAATGGATGACAGTGTCACCATATGATGTACAGTGTTCGTCATCTGTGGACGAGACCCTTCAAATGTGAAAAAGTGTCTTTTTAAAAATCTGGTTGACACTCTCGAAAACTACTTCAAACTTTTTATCTTCTCCTAACACTTTGTTGTTTCCAGGTGGGGGAAACGGGACAGAAACAGTAGGCTAAATTGAGCCTGCATAACCCCGACCCATGTGTCATTAAGCACTGCCAGCAAACTCCGTTATTACTCTCTAAAATATGATAACTCAGTCAACACAGTAATAACTACAATAATTTATCTTGTCTGACACCTCGTTGGTCTTCGCTGGCTTGGTGACAGGTCTCGTTGTACATCTATTGGAATTTTTTTGCCCCATGTTACACAGGGAAGCAAGATGTTTTGATTTGCAGAGGCCTGCACTAGCTGGCGATTATACATTGAACCTTTAACTTAATTTGCTGCACTGTAGCCTCCTGTGTTTCCTCCAGGAGTGTAATTTGATCTGCTCTCGTCTGGACATTGTGTCTGAGGTATTTTAAACAAAATGCAATCCTCTTGGCAGTATCATATCTGCAGTTCCTGATTTGTATGGTGGGAAGGTGCAGCTATATCTACTAATTGGCTAATTCATTGTGGAGTTTTTCTTCTTATCTGGACTCTTTTTGTTGAATTTACAGGGGGGCGAAAACTTTTTCTTAAATCAGGACAGTGCAAAGAAATAGACAACCACCCAATTACAATTTTGACTCATTGTCTTAACAAACGTGTGTTTGGATTTTGTGAAGAAGTCAGACCACATTGACACTACCAAAGCAAGCACAGGGTGAACAGGCAAACCCCTATGTAGAAACCTTTTGACAGGTTACTTTACAATTACTTTAACCACTGTTACACAGTACCAACCCTTTACAAAAGCTCCACAACTGAAACTTCTCATAAAGGTCAAACTGTTTTCTTCATAATATTGACAGTTTGATTCACATCCTTGTTTGTTTCTCTGCATAATTTTCTAAATTCTTTAGTGTGTATGAATGGATGACCAAAACTGATCTTATATTGTGAACTGAGACCGCTGATACAGTGAAAATGCTCTATATAACTGAATTTTATTCACCAAACTCCATTACAATGTTAAAGGCCTGGTAGTGGTATTGAACCTGTGGATAATTATCATTCATCTCTACTCCCTTCACCTCCACAAGGCAAACTGTTTAAAAACCTGCAACTTTAACGTTTGCATTCAGTCGTTCTCCTCTCAGTAATGTGGTTCCTAGATGAGGGGGCTGAGCTGAGGGTGAAAAAACAGTCAGATACCTAGTATACCTCTTCAGCACTTAAACTCAAATACTTTTCAGCTAACGAGTAAACATATTAAAGAGTAAAAAATAGAAAAATTAATAAAACTATATATTTCTTTCAAATGTGAAGGGAGACCACAGGGCAGGGCATTGGAATACATTCTAATAAAAGCTCGTAATTACTTAAGTGTCATCGGGAGCAAACAAAGCGAAAAATGAAACTAAGCACTTATGTTATTACGACAAGATTATACAAAATTGCCAACTCGGCTTCACTAACTGCCTCCTATTCTCAATGCGTGCATCACTCCGTGCTTGTCGACGTAACGGTTTGTTCTCTCAGTGCAGTCTTTGCACCATAATCAAACTTGTATACTTTTAATGTAAGTTTATTTACTCTTTCATATACTGACTGGATGGTTTGAAACAACAATGCAATGTTATTGGTTTCAGCATCTCAAGACTGAATCTCTTAAAGCGGTTATTTTAAAGCTGATATGACAGGTCAAAACTTGGAAAGAATCAAACGGATCAGATATGATTGGCAATTAAATTGATTTAAACAAAAAAAGAAAAAAAAGATTTTTATGAGCATAGAAGCCGCATGGCCCAATACCTCCATGAATTGCTTTGTTCTATGAAAAGTAATCATGAAACTTTAACGTCACTCCAAAAAAAAAAAAAACCCTGAGATCTTTATCGCTATAATTCACGGGCAGCGTCATGCAGTTGACTCATGAATTTGTAATTCTAATTCGTTCACACAAACACGACATTTTTCCCTTCTCCCGATGAGTCATTCATCTGTCAGTGTAAAGTAAGCCATATTTTAAAACGTGAACAATCATGGAAAGATATAATCTTTCAGAAAATTTTAATTGGGACTCTCACAGAGAAGGTTTTAATCGGTTCTTGCTTTCATTGTACTGGCTAACAAGCACTCTCTGCTGGAACATTTTAGGCAATTATTCACTAAAAAGAGAGAAACATTTGCTCAAGCATTTCAGAAAAGCAGCACTTGGATGGAGATGGTAGCTCCTGTTTTTATTACATTCAGCATGTCCTAGCTTTTCTTTTCTTTTTTTTTTTTTCAAGCAAACAATGGAGAAGTCATTTTGGGGAGAACCTAGAGTCAAAGCCTGACCCATGGTGGATGTATTGCTGGTGAGTCAATGCACTGCTGGCTGATGCCAGTGGCTCTCAGCATCAGTGACCTATATTGCAGCTCAGGGCGGCAGCAACCTACAGTGGAGCGAATGACTGATCATATTAGAATATTCAAATCACAGTGGAAAAAGTACTGTGTGGTGAAGGCGAATCTCTTATCCTGCTATGTAACAATGAATCAACAAAATAATTCCACACGTTCAGCTTTCAGATTTATTCTTTTTTTTTTTGCAGGGTAGGATTGGATCCGCATGTGCAGTTGTTTTGTTCATTAGTAAGAATTTGCAGCTTCACCTGTAATCTAAGTGTGAAATGAGTATGTACGCTGATAAACTGATTACACGCCGCTGCCACATATTGTGTAAATATACATATTTCTCATTTCTAACAGAATTTCCTCAATATTTCTGAATATATAGCTTCAGCTAAAAGCAAAAACGCATTTCGAGTCAAATGCATTTCCGTTGATGCTATTGCAAAAATACTGTAATTTACAATCTGTATTGCCTTCCATGTAAGGTCCCTGAAATCATACATGCATGATACTTCAAAACGGTATGTGTCTGCAGTTGAAGAGACAACCTTTATGAGAGACGTTGGGGCTGATAAATGGGTCAAAATGCCATCAAGAAACCAACATTTAACTACATTTAAATTTGCAAATAAAAATAACCCCTTTAGATCTTTGCTTGAATCTAATAAATGTACTATACCTCAGTCCATGCACATGGTCCAGTAATGCAATAATAACTATGCATGATGTCTATCATTTATAGGGAAATAAACTGGATAGTAGGTATTTCAGGGTGAATGGATAGGTCAACACAGGACACAAAAGATTGTGCTTTGTCTTTTTAAGCATCTTAGAGCATAATCAGTCACTCCATAACCCTGTCCTTAGGTTTTAGTTCAAAAACCGCGACAATAAAGCTTCTCTAATCTTAAGAAAGTATTATTTTTAGGCTTACCCGGTCATTTAAACCTACACAGTATTATAATACATTTTTCTCAATCCCCGCCATCAAACATGCAGACCACATGATTTGCTGTGGCCACTCCAGAAGGGAGCAGCTGAAACGCTCTCTCTCATTGTTCAGCAGTGATTTCTAACAGTTTTTAAAGGCACAAACACATGACGTTACCCTGCTGTTGGGAGCCTCAGATCAGAAAAATGCAACCACGTGTCATACCGGGGGATGTGAACTGACAACATTTTTTGTTGTTTTAGTTGGTCCACTGAACCAAAGAAAAAAAGAAAAAAAGTGCATTGTGTCAATGTGCCAGCACACTGAGGGGAATAAAATACACCCCCACTTTTAAACATGCACATTATAAAAAAAATTCCAAGTTTCAACATAATCCCTTTTTTTATGCCTTGAACACTTTTTTTTTTTGTTTGTTTGTTTTTTTTTTTAAACACCCTTTAATCTTGAGCCATACGCTACTCCAACTTTAGAAGTGCATGTGAGGATAGTGTGAGATTAAACTAGCAAACAATCGCCGGCACAATGTGTGTGGTGGATGATCAGAGAAGAAACACTTTCCCTGCAGTGTGAAAAGGGACGTAAACCCACGGCAGGATTGTGTTTCCTTTTAAAATGCACAGATGATTATCACAGTCCTGCTCAACTACTCTGCTGCTGTAAAAGGCGTCGTGCTACTGACTCTAGAAGTAGCACATGAAATGACCTGACGCAGCACTTCCACAGAAGTACCAACCTATAGATTTTTTTATGTACCTGACCTTGCCTTTGCCTGTGTTCGCGTCTGTGTGTCTCTTGCACACGGAGCATCTTTCAAATGGCTGAGGTTGAAAAAAATGTGCCGCAGACATGTATATTAATTAGAACTCTAAACATAGGCCTTTTCAACGCAGTGCTATCAAGTCCCACACATCTGCATTCTGTCATGCGTAGCTTCAGAAACATCGACGGACTAGCAATTTTTGATTTTTGAATATTTGTGATCATTTGACATTGCCCTCAGGGTGTTTTGCTAAGGTAGATCGAGTAATATCACATCTTCCACTGAAGCTCTTGAATTTGAAACAACTGAAGTGTACTTATCAGTCATGCCATCATTATTTTTTTTTTTTAGTTATTTCAAAGTATGAATGACAAATATATATAATACCTGATATTTATAATGACCTGTCCTCTCAGTTTACATGGATTGCTGACTGTAGTTGGATTTATTTTTTATTTTTTGTAATGGGTACTTGTAATTTAGAAGCAAATTCACACCTAAAGGCTAAATATTGTTCCCGGCATTATTGAATATAAACTAGATTTGCCCTAGGATGATGAATATGATTAAAATCTAATAAATAAAATATATAATTTCCAAGGCCTCTGCATGATGCATTTAATGCTTTGCTTTTAAATACTCTTTATGTTTTAGTAAATGTTTTATGGAGTCTTCATTTATATTTATATTTGAACTGAAGCGACGTGTGCGCATCGGTGCGGTTCAAATACCGGATCAAAATGCACGCATTCCAAAGCAACAAGTTTTGGCTCTCCAGTTTAAAGCAAATCTTTTGGAATATATAGAGGACTAGCTGCAGGGCATCGGTATGTGATTCAGCTTCTACTTCCCTCATAGTTGCACTCTCTAAAGAGTCAGTTTCATAGTCACCCCAGAATTTTTCTAATAAGCTACAAATCTGGAGATGAGATGAGAAGTACCTCTGTCGTTGACTTGCGTCCCTTGTTTGACTCCCACTACGGGTCTGCATCACATATAAAATCTCCCTCCTTCACTACATTTTCCTGATTGCTTCTGGACTGCTCACTGTCCAAAAGGGGGAAGAGACACCTCTTAAGTTATGTATTTTGGACAAGAAGCATATATTTTTAAAGAACTAGTTCTCTCTTGAAAATTGAGTGAGTTGGGATTAAAAATATCATAAAAGTATGCACTATAACTGAACCCTGCCAAATCCCACATGTAATGTCTGCTGAAGCAAGAAAGCAAATGTTAACAGAGGAAGAGTGAAACAGATAGAGCTGTATTTTTTAACCATGACAGTGTCTCCAGGAATCTGCTGAAATATGATCGTCTGATGATATATACTGACACTGATGACTGTATTATAAAAAACATAAATGTTTCAGTCCCATTCATTTTTTAATAAAAAGGATGGCTGCTCAGATGGCTGTTCAGTCTGGAGTTGTTGGAAAAAAAAAAAAAAAAAGCGAAAATTTTAAGGCATTTGGGCCAAAAATATAATTTCCTCTCACAAAGGGTACCAGCTGTGTTATTAAGTCTTTGTTATAATCCCAAAGGCTGAAGATCAATCCTAAAGCACTCATGGTTTGCAGGGACAAGGGTTAGGTCATATGTCACTATGCTTTCTGGAAAAGAGGATCAAACATTGCCTCTATAGAAGCAGAACGGAAAGCTTTCCAGACTAGTGCAGATGTTGATTGAAATTAATTAGCATCTTAGCCGTCCCTAATTTAAACCCCCAGCCGTAGTAATATCTGGATTTCTTTCTGACTTGAAAGGTTCCTAACAGAAATCTCACAGGTTTATGCTCAGTGATGGCTGCTGCTCTTTCCACTGTCATATACCCTCAAGAATCATTACTCAGTTTTTTTCTTTTCACGTGGCACAAAATCAATAGCAATGAAGAGGGTCAGTGCAAGAAAAACAGTCATCTTTTAAAATGCTTATGCACTTCTCAGGCACACTTACAGCAATGAAGATGTTTTTAAAAAAAAAATCCAAAGGAGAAAAAAAGATATCAAACAAGAGCAATCAGAGATTTCTGACATCTGCCAACATTGACGTGGACACAGAAGGAAAGACACATTATCTGCATTGTAATTCAAAGTTTCATCTAGATTCGGTTTCAATAAAACAATCTGAAGGTAGTATCTTGCCAATTGATACATGTATAAATAAAAATTTGGTGAAGGTTTGTCATGTACTTTTGATGTGATCCTCATTTGAGACCCGAGAAATTAAAATCTGGATCCAGAATTCAGATCAAAATTCAGATCCAGATCGATTCCAAAATGTAATACATTTTTCTATAAACTAATATCTATCTGTGGTGAGAATTTGGCGAAGATCCGTCAAGTAGTTTTGGCGCAATTTGCTTAAGACCATAAAAACTGAAATCCGGATCTAGATTCCAGATCCGGATCACTCCCAGAATTTAATGGAGTCATCTGGGGCCAAAGATCCAGCTCTGATGAAAATTTGGAGAAGATATGTTTTAACCATATGCTGTATGATAGTAGCTTGGGTTCATATTTGCTCTAGTGCAGTGATTCATGTTGTTTTTGTCAGCATTAATTGTTTTTCTCATGTAGGTGGGATCAAAAATAGAGGTGTCATCCATTTATTTAGCTTCCCCACCAAACACAAAAATACACCTTATATTAGTGTGAAGTTGCCATGTTTGTTGTTGCGAGCTGAGTCACATGGAAGGTTTTGAACTCGACAAATTTCTTTTGTTATAACTGTCAAATGGAGTGGTTGCACATTTTGCATTGATGCCAAACAAAGTGCTACTAATTGAGCAAAGAAAGAAACTAACCCCCTTTTGGAGATAAAAGCAATGACTGTGTTATAGGATGACAAGCTGAATTGTCATGAAACCTCTGCGCATAAGCTACATTACCTGAGCACAATTTTGCACAAAATATCCTTTATGGCACTGTCTGGCTTAAATACACACTAATCTATTGTTTCATAGGAACATTGTGCGTGATGGTAATGCCCAGAGGTCCCATTCCCACCTGGGTCTTTGACTCGACTAAAAAAATTTAAATTCTTCCATCTAATAGGATTGCAGCAAAACGATTTCAAGGCTGAAAAGATTTTCATGCATCGTTGGTCTCAGTTCCCATTGGTTGCCACCAATGCTTTGGGGAATGCTAATAAACAATGGCCACTTGGCAACCTGTCGTGATTGCATGGTGGAGGAAGGGGACCCGGCCAGCTGGCCATCATTTACCTCTGGTGCCAGCTGCTGTCCCTTACATTGCACATGTGTAGTGTTCAGAAGTGGGGGCCACTTTCCGCTCTCTCTCTCTCTCTCTCTCTCTCTCTCTGGTGTGCATTCATCATCCCCTGCTGGCTATTACCCGGCAATAGATTGAATGTTGTGCTGTATACCAGCGTACCTGTGCCTGGGAGAGAGTGAGGTATAGTTTAGTTCGGCTGGTGCCATGTGCTCCGGCCGCAGCTATTTTATGTGAGTCTAGTACTGCGAGTCCCACTTCAAAGAGGAGACGATTGGAGGGTGAATAAAAGCTCCAAGTCAGTCAATTGGCCTTGAATTGCCAGAACTTAACTGCAATATCAGCAGTGCAAAAAAGTGGCTGGCGTGGTCAACTTTTTTTTTTTTTTTCCTTCTTCCCTCGGTTTAACTTGCTCAGCCCCTCACATTGACATCAGGGCCAGGTGGACAGGGAGGAAGTGGAAGGAGAAGAGGCAGTGTGCTCGATTTATCAGTAATTATGGAGTGCTATTTTCTCTGTCTCCCATCTATGTCTGCCCTGGGAAGCAGTAGCCATTCTTTAATCTTGACACCCAGTGATCATGTAACACCAGGAAGTGCCTATTAGAGGAGGAGAAAAATTGGAGGGGGCCTCTCTCCTGATCCTCTTTTAAAGGAATTGGGGTGACAGAAGTGGGGAGTGTGGGGGGATTCACCAGGTGGGGGTTGACAAGAGATGGGGACCGAGGTACTGAGGACAATTATGGAACTGGTTTTCAAAACTCCAGAGGTTTACAGCAGATTCGGGGGGTTAAAAGGAGGAAACTTGGAAAACCTTTTTTTTTCTCTCTCTCTTTTCTGGTATATGAAGAAAAAAAAAAGACTTGCCAAAGGACAAATGAATAATTTGATTTTTTGAGTTGAACTAAAACAAGTGTAATAACGTGAAATCCAGTTGTAAAACAGAACAGGTCTTTATTCCGTTCCCTCTAGGCTTGCGTTGCACTGAGTCAAACAGAATCAAGACAATGTCGGTAGTAATTATTCTTTGCTTTGGAATGAGAGTGTATTAGATAGCATAAATCAGGTGGTGGGAGACGCGAGGAAACAGCTTTTGATTTGACATCAAGTCTACATCTGGCAGTTAAAAACAGTCCGAACGCATCAGTACAACAAAGTCTGTTTTCGCATTCAGACCCAGAAGACAAGCAGATACAGTTCATTCATTCATATTTGTTATTCAAAAGATCCTTCCACTGAGCCAATGCATATGCAGGAAACAATACATCAAAATCTTCCAAATTTGATTATTTCTGAAATACTCCAGGGGGTGATATGCCTGCTGCTTTTCATCAAATTGCAGAGGCATTGGAAAATACACATTGATTGAGTCTCTTAACATGAATAATTAGTTTTCTCAATTGAGTGCAGTGTCGCCAGCACTGTGCCAATCTGGCACCGCACTCCATTAATAGTCCTCTCCCAATTTTGGAGTAACGTGAAATCAGTAAGTGCCAAGACTTTTTTCGATTGGTACTGAAGAAAAAAAGAAAAAAAAAGTTTCTTTTCTGGAGACGGAGAGGATAGACATATGATAGTGTAAGTGTTTCAACTATGAATAATCACAGAATCACAGAACAGTGCACAGTGGGCCTATTTGTTACGCTGAAATGCAATTTTTGCACAAAACCCCGACAAAATCCGACAAGCATGCCCGGGCCAGACGGGGAAGTGATTTGTGTTTCAGTCAGATTTGCGTTTGAATGAAACTGCTGACGCCGTGCTGACTGGGAGAAGATGCTCGGTGTGCACTGTAAATACAGAAGCATCTCATACATGATTTAATCAGCCACTTTAAATAGTGATTTATTGTGAACATGCTCCTTTATACTCATGCTCTCAACAACTGAATTATGAATGTAATGCTACAGTGATGCGAGTATTTGGCGTCGTTGTGATAGCAAACTTAAATAGTTCACAACACCTCTTCAGACTAAAACCACAGAATGAGGCTGTTATCCAAGTATTTTTAGCCCTTTTTGGAGAATAACACTGATTGATGTATCAGATTTTTATCATCATGTGCAACAGTAATCAACTTGTGACGCAGTTGAAGTTTGGTTGGGTTCAGGCATCAAATAAATTCAAATAGGCGGAGCTCAGCTGAAGAGGAGAGATAACAATTAATGAATGGAGCATGAAAGAATTTAGTGATCTGACTCTGGTGATGAGAAGCGGGATTATCCAGATGACCCAATTGAACATTTGAGCAGATAGGACCCCCCGCCGGTGTCTGGATCCGGGTGGTAGCAGAGCAGAGTGGCAAATGGCCTCAAATAAAAGAACGAGCTGTGTGGAAGACCTGATTGAGGACGTTAGGGGACAGAAGAGGTGTTGTGTATGATCTGTGACTGGCAGAATGACAGAATAAGGTAAAATCTGAGTCAGAATGAAGAGATCAGATTGGTTCACGAGGAAGAGTCATAAAGATCATATAGACAGAAGTAGTGATAACATTCTGCACAGAGTTCTCCCTGTGCATGCATGGGTTTTACTCTAGCTGGGTTTGACATTAATTGCTGGCTTTTGAATTGCTTTTACCTGTGTGTGGGATTGTCTGCCTCTGTGTGTGTGTGTGTGTGTGTGTGTGTTCTCAGTGACGGACTGTTGACCTTTCCAGGGCGTGTAATCTGCCATCACCCGTATTCAGTTGGGATCACCTCCAGCTCCCTGTAACACTGAAGTGAATAAAGCAGTATGAGAAATGAAATGTATCTCTTTTATACACTATTTCACCTAAATTGTCTGGCATACTACAGCCTGGAAATGTTGCAGGCCTTTTTACTATTTTTGCACAAATATCAGCAATTGGTCACAAACTTAAAATCTCCACTTTAATATTGTTTTGGTCGTACTTAGTACCACAAAAGCAGTTCCTAAAGATTAAGCCACTGACTCTACAAGACCTCAGAATATGCACTGTAGTATCAAACACCAAGATATTTGCTGCATATTCTTTAAGTCTTGGAGATTTCGAGGTTGAGCCTTGTTTTTTTTCTCTACATGTTCCATCAGGCTTAGATCTGGAGAATCTGGAGAATATTTACTTTAAACTATTCCTAAATGGTCTGAGTTTCTGTAGTGAGTCCATTTTTTTATATGAATATACTATACTTTACGAAAATACTTTTTTATAATATGTTTAGTATAGTACAAAAATATTGTGAGTTACCATTGCACTTTATTGATCTTGTTCATTCATGTTGTATCTCTCCTCGGTACAGTGAGGTCCAAACAAGCAAATAGACAAAGTCAAACAACGCATGTTCACATAACTTCACCAAAGACTCCAGAGTTGCTTTGCTGATGGAGCAATTGCTGTTTGTTTTAATGATGGAGAGGCCAGTCCAGGTGAAGCTAGCCTGAGCAGTATCCTCACTGATGCTTTTGTGGACTCAGCACATTGACAAGACACCAATGTAGGGCAGAGCAGAGGCAACGCGGCACATTAAAGTCACAGGGGTGAAGCACAAAGAAGAAGAAAAAAAAAAAGCAATGGTCGTAATAGCCTTTGGGTGGATTGGTTGCATTGTAGGATGAAGGACTTTTGAAAAGGGATAACATATAAAGGAGAAATAAGGTTGCAGCCTGAGAGTTTGTATTCTGTCAATGTATCACTGACTTTAGAGGAGATTCCACAAAATGAGCCTTGACTTTGATTCCCAGTTCCAATGTTCTTTTGTTCAAATGGTTCACCATAGCAGTCTTTTATCATTGTAATATGTCTTTGAAAAAGAAAAAGCTTCTTCAATTCTAAGTCTTTCACCTTTAGGCTACTCCTTCATTCATTACTCCTTCAAAACCACGCCTCTCAGCTGCCATAATTTCATTTCCACCTCCCTCTATTATCTTATCAGTTTAAAATTCAAGAAACAGCCTCCTCTTAGTTCATCATCCAATCAAGTGAGCCTAAAATTCACTCCTTCTCTCTTATCCACATGGGAGCTAATCACTAATCAGTGCTCTCTTGATTAGTCATTTCAACAGTGAGGTCACTTCTTTCTAGTGCCTACTGTGGCCTCATTGCCTCTTTACCAAAATCAATTTTGTTACCCCTGTCCTGTGCTGATCCAGACACTACACACGCACACTGTAAAACATTGTAACAACGCAGCCAGAGTTCAGCCACACGCTGAGAACCAGACCAAAGACTGTTCTTTTCAGAGTGAGGGCCTTACCTTTAATCTAAGATTAATTTCCCTAAACAGCAAAATATAACTATGATCTTATCAGTTTTTCTATCTCGTTCTTCATCTGGGATATCCACACTGTGAATACTTAAGATACTGTAGAGACACTAATAAAACACTTTCGGCAACACCATCAGTACCTCTGAACTCCACACAATACACTGAGTAGTAATTAAATCAGACTAATACAACACCTATTAAACATTTTGTATAAAAATAAAAAAAACAATCCAAATGAAACTTGTCAAGAAAAACAAAAAACAAGAAAAAAATAATCTTTGAGACTAAAAATACCAGGTGGTTTTTGATACATTTTATTTGAAGAACTGCTTTATAAAGCACCTAAAAGCAAATGCAGTGTTTCATTGGTTACCAAACTCAGAATTATGTCACAGAACAAGACAGATGGCCACCTCAAACAAAGATTTTCATGTGCAGAGGTTTTATGAATATAGATATAAAATCTATTGTATTTTGTCAACATAAAAACTTTCTATCAACAGGCAACATCAGGGTGAAGCTGAATGGAATAATAGTTCAAAAAATAAATGCCGCTCATAACATTTCACCCTGCATGTAACCTTTTGGAAATCTTGACTCAGACTCCACAAAGTTCAAACTCAGTATCTTTAACTTTAGGTGGGTGGATGTTTTACAAGTTCTCCAAGAGTATACTTTTCTGTTTATTTTTCGGATGAGTTTTGAAGTTGGAAGGTCTGTTTACAGATGAATTATTGCCCCCGACTGGACGGGAGGCTCAGCAAATGCCACAGATGTTTGCACAATAGCAATACATAATTATCAGTTTGTCTTGATATTTCTTCTCTTATTCAGTGTTCATTTCTTCAATCCCAATAAAGATAAAAACAAACTTCACCCAAGTCCCTATTTTCAAAATTACTGAAAAAAAAAATGTTTAGTATTAAAAAAACCTATCCAAAGCTTTGAAGGATGTATAAAATGCATCCTATGTTCTCTGCATGTACACAAATGCAAGTGTTTCCTGTCGCCACGCCCTGGAGGAACGAGTGAGCAGAGTTAGGGGAAAAATACCAGTCTAAACCTCACATGAATCATTTGTTTATACATCCACTGAACATATTGGGTTTCTGATAATGACCGGGTACAGCAGCAGAGTTACCCCTGCTGGAATTTCATTCAGGATATTGTCCCTATGGTGGCTGCAGTTGGAGGAAGCTATTTCCTTTTAAGCTTCCTCTTCTGAGTGAAATGCGGATGGAATTGCAGCTCCAGATACTGGATTTAAAATACAGAAACAAATACCATACTAAACTTGTACAACTAATTGATTTAGTACATGTTTATAGCTTCTATATGTTGCAACTCTATTCAAATAGTTTTGACCCCTGTGTGTAAGTGATTCACAAAATGGTTTCATCGTTATTGATGACAGTATAATGATTTAAATGAAATATACTTTTGTCTGAAATTATATCCACAACATGAAGGACAATGTGTTCCAGTGCTCATTTGTCATTATATTTTACACTATTTCTTTTCATCTTTTCGTAAATAAAGGTTAATGTGTCTCGTGCTTTTTCATGCAACCATGTAATTTTTCACCAAACACTACAGGGAATCTTTGAATTCTACATTACAGCTTTAATTTAATTAACGTTTGAAATACAGTAAGTGCTTTGTACCCCTGGGAAAATGAGGATTACCTATACCTAAACCGCTTCATTAAAATTTAAATTGTTAAGAGGCATTCACTGTCTTTTTCAAACATAAGCATTTGAAGGAGACCTTCAAAAATCGCCCTTCTGTGGTGTGAAAAAGGTTTGTGAATTATTCAGCAGTCAAAGAAAAGTTGTTACTAGCAATCATACATTGAAGTTTTGCACAGTGCATTGTAAAAGTGACACCTTGAATTTATGTCTAAATACATGCATTTCACCTGGCAGGAAGGAAAGTAATGAGGGCAAAGAAATTTTCGAGGATGAGAAATGTAAAAGCTAGCCTTGTGGCAAAGTCTGTGAGCGACGGCATAAAAAGAGGACAGCTTAAGAGAGGAATACAGCGACAGTGGAAGAATTTCAAAGGCAAGAGGTCAAGAGCACTCTATTTTCAAACTTAACGTGGGGAATAGGTGCACGTTGGCTGCAATAACCCATATCAAGGACATGTTTTTGCAAACGATAACCTCCCAGTAGAGGAGACGAAATGTGGTGCAGAAAAGAAAAGCTTCCCTCAGCAAAAAAAAAATCACTATCCTTTTAGTCATATCAGGCCTGAAAATGTCTGCTCAGGATGCCGTTGCGCATGTGGATCTGTATACCAGTATAACTGTGTCCAGGCATTGTCATCCAGCTCGTGTCTATGACAGAACGTCACCCCAAAGCCACGCCCTTTTCCATGTGCATCAGCTGAGGGATACAATGGAATAAACTCTGTTTGAAATACATAAAAATCAATGAAGTGCATTGCCCTCAAACATGGAATAAGAAATATCAGGATACCCTTCATCAATAAAAATATATTTCCATCTTTAGTATCGGTTTGCTTTACTTGAATCTGCAATTATATTATTGTAAATTCAAAAAATTCAAGTATTTTCACCTTTGTGGGGAATATTACATGGACTAAACAGTTTGAACAGTTTAAGTTTGCCTTAAAAAAAAAAAAAGAAAAAAAAAAGACTGTACGGTATGTGTTGTCTCTCTTGACATGTAATACAATTCAGTGGACACAGGTTGAGTTTGTTCTTCCTGTGCAGAAGATTGAGCTGCGTGCTGCACAACACATCCCTTTTGATAACCATGCACAGCACTGACACAAGGCATACATAATACGGAACAGTTCAGCTTTGCAATGCTTAATCTGCAATGAATTGAGATGGGAGAACTTTTTTTTTTTCACCATCTGCTCTGTGTCTCTGCAGATTTTGCTGATTTATGGAACACACTGAGCCTGTGCTTGCTCCTCTGCTTTCCTTCCATTTCACAAATATATGGCTTCGAATTAGAAACAATGGGCTCTGTGACCATCGCCTTAACACTCCATTTTTTTCCCCTTTCCAAAGAACAAGGCGGTTAGTCAGAAAGGGGACACTTGCCAAAGTCTCGTGATTAGCAATTCATCAAAGGGTGAAATAGAAAGCGAACATCAAATTGGGAAGAAAATGAGGTCAGTAAATTCAGAAATGGCATTGCTTCAGAGTGCAGGGAGCTAATGGGGATTGGAAAAGCAAACAAAAATAACCCACTGCAGCTGGACAAAACCTCTCTACACATAATGCCAGTGCACTGGTCTCCTGAGAGGACAGCAGCTGTTATATATTTCTGTCAGTGAAAGCCCCCACATAAAAAAAAAAGTGCAAAAGTGGATGGTTGTTGTGAAAAGGTTAGGTGAAGCTGTTTTAACTCTTGGAGATTTGCTGGCGAAACATTTATTTCCTTTTTTTTTTCTTACAGACTTGATATATACACATCTGTCGGCAGAAAATGACGGTCGTTAGGAGTGCGTGTAGGGAGGCACGAGTTTGAGTGAAACACATTGTCCTGTTCGAGCTTCATCTTCTGGGAGCACTGATAAAATCCAGGATGAGAAAATAAGTAACATTTCTCCTCCTCCCACAGCCTTGTACCCCACACACACGGAAATGGGAAGAGGAAATCACGCCCTCACCTTGATAAGATGATACCTCCTCTCATTCGACTTTCTAAAATAAAATGCAGCTCTGCGATCCAATTGCGGCGGCCTTGCAGCAACATTTCTCCACACCCTCTCAAGTAGCACAGATAGTGTGATTTGAATAAAATGTTACAGACGCAGGCGATTAGGGCAGATCAGTCAGAGAAACAAGAAAAGAGAATGTGCGGTAAAAATAATAAATTACAGCACATGTGGTGAGCTTCTTTGCAAATTCATTAAATGTATTTTATGGCTATTCTTTTCTTCTGAATGCACGGGTTATAAAGCTGAAATTGAGTGGAAAAAAAAAATACTCTGTGTATGTATGTAGAGAAAAGCAGTGCAGCTACTTGAGTAGAATAGTACAGACTTGCCAAGATTTGCCCACATTCTCACAGGATAAACACATTTTGACTCCATGCGAGGTATCTGTTTCATTCCTTTCTTTGGTCTAGACCTTTTTGGGTCTAGTCAGAGGAAGCCATACAGTGGATAACATCATTCGACATTTACATGCACGAGCTTCGGTGCGAACAGTGTCATTTACATCCTCCCAGCATCTCCTCCTCAGGATCTGATTCATGTCAGGGGCTTCTCTTGGTGCATTTTGAGTGTGATTGGCTAAAGGGATAAAATTCATTCTGGCGTTTTTTTTCCCCCTTTATTCTAAAATTGTTTCATTGAAACGTCAGAACAAGAGGCAGCATGCAAAATCTGTTAAGGCTGCAGCGTTGTACCCAATTTTATCTTGCCTGTCTTCTTAAAGCTTTTTGTCGAGGAAGGTGTGAGACAACATATTCAAAACAAAGCCTGCACCCAGCAAGGTAAATCGAAGGAAAGCAGTCAGCGGTTTCCCATCAATAAAACCACAGAGTAATTAGGGAAAGCACTTGAAAGCCAATTTGCAAGTTGACAAATGATCAATCTTCATCTGCAACGCAGCCACAGTGGCCAACAGCGGCAGCAGTGGTGGATGTGGTGACAAATGGCTAGCCTTTGGTACCTTGCATCTCATTCTCTTTGTTGAAGAACGGTGAGGCCCATTGAGGTGGTGATGTTTTCCCTATCAGTGTGAAAACACCTTCTCCTGGAATAGGGGAAGAAAGTCTGTATTACTGCTCGCTTTTAATGAACATACGCTGATGATAATCAGCTTGGCGCTTCATTTACAATGTTAAAGGAAAGGTGAATTGTGTATCAAAACAACAGATTGAAGGGGGGGGGGGGACCCGCTCAAATAAAACACACAAATCAGATGTCAGTGTTCATATCTCTTCCTGAATGTTCCTCATAGAACAAATGAATTTAATCTTAATTCCACGGTAAATGTGATTCCATTATAGTTTGCCAATAGGGTTATTTTGTCTGAATCACGCACCTGAAAACCTTGGCCCCTTGTAATCAACAGTCTTTAGCCCTATACAGGCTCTGAAAGCTTATTAATTACTGTGCTTTATGACAGACACAATCTCTATTTAGAACCATCTCATAAACCACCCCCACATAGCTGCTATTCAACTGGACGGCCATCAATTAAACCTCAGAGCACACTCCTTGCACCACTTCACATGACAGATGCAACAGACTCCCCTCTACCGCTCCTCTCCTTGGTTTGCATTGATCCTCCCCCCTCCCAGAATAGATTTGGACACAATAATTCAACAGCCAGGTAAATTGGAATAACTCTTGACCATTAGAGAATTAGTTTGCTCTTTAAAATCAGCCATTGATCCCCGAGCCGAGCTGATTGGTTGCTGACCAACCAGAGAATTTAATTATCAAACAGAGTGTTGCTTGCTCAGCCATGTTTTCTGAAGGTCAGGGTGCCATTGCAGTCCTCTTTAAAGAAACGACAGGACCAAGGCGAGAGATTGGGTGTGTGGGAAGAATCCAGTACAAATGAAGTTAGTCATGGATGGCCCTCCCATTCCTCTGTTGCTTCCCCGCAATTGCAAGTGGCAGACCATTACCACGCCTCTCCAGACATGACGCTGAGCTGTGCAATAATAATTCACCAAATTCAGATGACAGTAGCTCGGCATATTTAGACACAACAGTCCCCTCATTCTGTCATTCCCCTGCATAAATCCTGCATGAGTCTCACATAACAACTCTGGTCCCGTTGAGGTCATATTAATATGAACTAAGTTAAAATAACCCAGAGGAGTATACAATTTCATTTTTAGACAGCCAGCCATTCATAACTTTGCGTCAAAGGTTGTGCTTCACTATGCACGTTATACCTGTATCGGTGGGAATAAATTCACCCTGAGGCAGCTGCACTGATAACAGTTCAGAACTCCATCCGCTTATATACATGCAGCTGTTATGTCAAAGAATGGAGAAAATAAATATTACATATTAGTGACCAGGTGACATGTATGAACGATGCACAGATTGGGTAGAAATACAGAATATCTCTTCAAAATCCCTGGAGTCTACCTGTATCCCAGCAAAAGGCTTCATTCTACTATGAGCTCTCACCTCCATGGGATTTAGAATACAAATAAGGAGGACAAGCCTCCCCATTCTTATGAACTTTATAGAATAAAGAGGGACACTTAGGGCTCCACACTGGGGAGAGAGGAATTGATTGGCAAAGCTAGTGACGGGACCAGAATGGAGATTGAATCCCCTTGAAAGAGCCAGAATGGAGGAGGAGTTGCAGCATGAATAAGGCTGTTTAAAAAGAGGATGGAGAAAACAAGCCCCCCTTGTCCTGCCTTGTGATTTCCTGAAGCAGACATCCTCCCTTTTTTACCCTGCTTATTCAAGGGTAAATGTGATCCACTCTCTGTCTCTTCCTCTCTAATCCACTCTGAAAATAACAAATACCTACGAGCAGAAAATGAAAAGAAAAAACAAAACAAACATGTAAAACAGAGAAAAAAATCCAATATGGAATCCTGTGTTTTGTTGCCATGCTTCACCTGGCCAAACTGGATGAAAACAGGGTTTTGAAAAAGAGAAAAAAAAAAAAAAAAGCGACAAGGGTGACAAGTGCAGTGCAAACCAGTGTTGGGTGCAGAATCAAATCCCTGGGTAAAGCTAATGAACCTTCATCGAACCAAAATAATTGGACAACTTATTTTGAGTGTTTTAACACACTTCACTTTTTACATGCAATTTGAGAGAATTTTATGGAAGCATAATGCTCAGAAATCTCACAGAAAAGTGTCCTCTGCAATTCTAACATGGTAATATACTACCGCTTTATCACATTTAATACAATGTTATTGAGCTGTAATGTGAAAACGTCTCCATTGGAGCAAGAAACAACCAGGAAGATATGTAGTTTGGTCATTAATATTAAATTTTTCCCATTCTAGTGTTTATTTTTTTCAATTTAGTTACTACTGCAATGAGACTCCATTCATCCATCGATCCATCCATCCCACCTTTTTGGTCATTGTTGGAGAGATTTTACGACCTCTGGTGTAGTTTACATAATGTAACAGCTACAGTTTTGTGAGGTTTGAACATCAAGGTGTTTTTGTTATTTTGAAAATATATAAAGTGCGTTGATTTGATAAATTATGTGGATTACAATATGAAAGTGAAGTAAACCTCTGGCAGGTGACTATTGTTGTCTCTTTTGGTATGAAGGCACGCTGCTTATTAGAGTGAGCAATTCATGTATTTAGTATATGACACTGGGTTTTACTTAGGATGTCTATATTTCATTACGGCATGGGATGCTGGGATACGTGTCCTTCAGGCAGTGTTTCTTGTTTGTTCTGCCGTCTAATATTTTCTTTTATGGTGATGAACCTCTGTATAAATCACTCCCTCCTATCAAATCCACTTTGGTGGTGCTTCGGGAAGAACAGGGTGCCATTATTCCTTCAAAGCTACAACACTCTCCTTTTTGTGGCCTACTCTGAACCCTCATGTAGGCGTGACACCAAATGTCCGAACTGGTTCAATGGAGGAGAGTAACTGTTACATTGTTCTCAAATTATGCAGAAAATAACCAACTATGAATGCAAAATATGATCATTGGTCATTATAAGAGTGTTTCGCTGTAGCAAATACTGTAAGTGTCTATGCTTCCAAAGGCCTCCCCCAAACATAAAAGTCAATCACTGTAACTAGATCTATGTGACGCCTGACAATATGCATTTTGCATTTCTTGCCCTGAGGCTTTCTATGATGTTGTGAGTTGTGCCTGTGAGTCCTATTAGTATATCTTTAAAGGCCAACTACGGAGCAAATGCAGTCACATCCTCAGTACCAGTGTGGGACTGAATGGCTGATGGTCCCCATCCAGTTGTTAAACCAGTCCTGTGCCTCTCCGCCAAATTATTTGGCTCTCCTTGTGATGGCATTGAACTGTTTCCGACGTCAAACAGTTCTCTTTGGGCCAGAGTAACAGTTATTAACCAAACACATTATCTCCTCCCAAGCTAATTTAACTTCATCTGCCCTCAGTGGCTTATTTACAGCACTGAAAAAAAAAAAAAAAAATTAAATGCGTTCCTGGTGAGTCAGCACTTCTCGCAAATGAACATTAGTGTATTCTTTAGAGAAAGTTTTCTTGTGTGGTAAATGCCTCCGACTGCTCTCTGCAGCTTCCATATTTAACTGAAAGAGCAGCCATGTGTAGAGTCGGCATCTTTTCAGGGGAAGAATGAGAGTGTATCTGATTCCTAATCCCAGTCCATTTCTGGCTGTGCAGCTGGTTCACTGCACCACATGACTCCCACCCCGAAAATACCACAAGTCCATCACCCGGCCCCATCTGGACAGTGCTTTCCTCCAGTGTGCATTGATACAGAAAGATGGTGGCCAGAGATATTGAAGGGTGCTTGCTGGGCTTTTATTCAGATTTTCGATCTGTCATCTATACTTGTCATAACGACACACAGATTTCTAACTAAAGGAGAGCTAAAATATTTTCATTCTTACTGCTCATCATCAAAGCAAAGCATATCTTCAAATAAAGAGAAAATGCTCACACCACATAAGCGTTAAATATCCTTGATATTTAAGATTTGAGTGGTTGCAGTGACTCATACTTGTCCGGTATTCCGGTTTTTCATGTCTTATTGTTGTTTGGTCAACCAGAGTCCCTTTTATCCGGCAATATACTTTGATTTAACGCATGATGATGTTCGGATGGTAAAACGTCACTGAGTAAACAAGGAGACAATCTGGTATGAGATGAAAATCATGTGGTGGCAGTGATAGATGGATGTAAATGTGCAAATAAAAACTTGACTCGCCAAAAAAAAAAAAAAAAAAAAAAAACGAGCAAA
>OMNM01051478.1:23473-33739 GCA_900302745.1 Parablennius parvicornis | reverse complement strand
TTTTGAACTTTTGTGTGGCTCTGCATGTGTGTGTGTGTGTGTGTGTGTGTGTGTGTGTGTGTGTGTGTGTGTGTGTGTGTGTGTGTGGACAGACTCTTTCATCGTGACCCAGCTCTCTGGCTTACTGGAAGTGGTGTCGATTGTCGCGTAAGCCTCCCGAAACCTGCCACTGCTTGTCTTTACCAGCTCGGCCAGGAGAGAAATCCCTGATCAGCTCTGCTGTGAGAGGCATTAAAATAAGCAACCAGGTGGGATTAGAAAGTGCCCCTAGCGCCTGAGTCTGTGAACTCTGACCTTACACTCAGTGCCAGCTTCCTGTCTCAGTAATTTTCTCGCAGGAGGCAGTGTTTTCCTTTCTTTTGGCAGAGTATTGGTAAAATGTCTTTGGCAGAGTGTAAATGGTCATGACTCATTGCTGTAGCAGTTTATGTCAACTCCTAAAAGTTAATTCTGCTTCCCACCTTTTTCTTTTTCTTTTTTCGTTTATCGTTGCCATCCTGTCACATTATTCTATCCAACAGTTCTGCCTCTCCGACATTGGCAGAGTTGATGAGATTGTAACAGCTGCTGACCTACAGTCATATCACCATGGTGATCACTGTCAAACACTGAATCAGATGAAGAGCGCCGAGGTCATCGTCAGCTCACACACCGTGGAAAAATAAAAAGTCTGTACACAGAGAGCAAAAGCAGTTGGGGCGAGCAGCGGGAGGAGAAGCAGATAAGATTCACTGCGCTGCCTCTTTCTCGTGGAAGCACAAAGCAAGACGACGCGTTGACCCTTCCTGTTTCACCTTCGTCGTTACTTCCTGGAAGAGGAGCGCTCTTCTCCTCCCTGCACGTCGATGTACCGTGAGGCTGTAACTTTAATCGAGGTAAGACTTTGGTGTCTTCTAGACAGTTTTTTTCAAAAATATAATGCATTTCACAAATATTAACTTCACTTTAGTTCAAAACGCATTCATTTCTGCATTTCATGCAGTTAAATGGCCGAGTTTCAATTTAACTGTGTCTTTACAAGAAATACCCGTCAATGATCACAGTCGCTCTCACACAGTTGATCTTTCTTCTGTCAGGTTGAAAGAAACAGTGTTGCAGGTGTGATTTACATTCCAGTCTCAGCGATTCCTTCTTCGTTTTGCGACTTACCAGTAAGTTAGTGGCAGAAATAATGAATAAATCCTGCCGACACATCTTCATATCAGTGTTTGCCTCGCCATGTTGTGCAGGTTGTTTGGCGGGAGGGCTGCGCTAAAAGGTAAACCTGAAGGTATTTCACGCTCGCACAGTTCAGTAGAACTGTAATAAAAACCTGGCAGTCATTAAATGACTTCATGGGGTCTGGATGTTGATGCGTTCACTGTTGGAAAACATAAAAAATGGTTAATTTAACTTGGTTGCTGCTCCGAGGGACATTACCTCTTTATTGTATTTCCTTCGTATTTAACCTCAACCTGAGAGGAAGGAGGGAGAGAAACTCTGAATCTCCTGGGGGACCCAATTATATTTTCTCCTCTGTTCTCTACTTTATAATGACTGTGCAACCAGATCTTTTCTACCCTACTGTATTATTTTTTTTTTTCTATTCAGATTTTATATCAGGAGATTTAAGAAGTGTATTTTCCTCACAGACTCTTTGTCTAACGTCCGTATTCCTCATCCAGTGACTGCAATTTCAAACTAATATACAGTAGGACCCACTAAGAAGCACTTTCCTGTATTTGCGACAGCAGTGCTGGAGATAAATCACTATTTAACAAGCTGTTATACAGTCCATGCTATAAACAACCAGCCTCCGCCTTTTAAGGTTTGCCGGCTGCAACTTGGAGGCCCGAGGGCGGACATTTTTCTTTGCAGAGTTTTGCGTAGAATACCGCCATCGAGTTTCAGCATGAACAGATATGGTAACCTTCCAAAGCCAATAGCTCGTGGCTGTTTTGTTTCATTGCTGGCTAGAAAGAATTCTCTCTGCAGACCAGAATTTGACGATAGGCCTAAATATCCTCAGAAGCTCAACTGAGACCGAACATGTAAAGCCTGACATCTTGAGTGTAGCAAGCGTTTAAGATGACGGAGTGAGTTGGACATGTGCCGACTGAAACATCCTGCGTTGTGAGTGCACGGCGTTGGTGTCGATGCAGCATGCGAGTGCGAGTGCGAGTGCGAGTGCGTACGCGAGCTTCAAAATGCCACCGCACGTGAACGTCTGTGTGAGTGGAGAGGAAGCAGAAGGAACGAATAAAAAAAAGAAGAAGAAACTGCAGAGCGGAGTGGGGAAGTAGAGCAGAAGAATAAGGGGCCTGACATAAAGAAATCCTGGATAATTCTGCCTTAAGATGTGTGAGAGCCGCAAAGAGCAGAGCGGAGCATCCAGGGGTCGTTCCCATGGCAACCTTTGCCCAGGGAGATCACTGACCCTCCCGCCCGGCGGTACAAGTGGAGCACAGATTGTAGGTCACATATGGCACCAGCGATCCAATCAGGCCTAATCTGGCTTGACTTGAGAGTCATAAATTATAGTGGAAGCTGGTTTATCTCGTCCGCAGGCTCAACTGTATGATAATGGATGTGTTTATAGCAACCTGATGAAGTGACCCATTAAATGTGTACGTCAACAATTTCTATGTTGTGAGCGACGAGCTGCGTAGCACAAAGAGCTCAGACGCACACGGTGACCAGCGGGACGAGTCACCGGAGAGACGTTTCCATCTGCAGTCAGCACAACAGAGACAGACACAGTCAATCACACGTCAAGGATTTGGTTTTTTTAATGGAAAAGTATAACAATATTAAAACTATATTGAGTGCACGGTATTGTTTTTGAGACCTTGAATCTGCAGTGTAGTAGTCAGAAGTATAAAGAAACTAAGATTCATTTCATTTAAATAAAATATATTATCACATTACATTCATTTTGGTTGCTTTTACTTTTTTTTTTTTTTTTTTTTCGGGGGAGGGGTCAACTTTATTGAAATGAAAAAAAAATGCAGGTTTGTGTTTGTTTAAATCTGAATGTTATTTTGAACTTTGCTTTTTTTATTGTTCTATTAAAAAGTTAAAATGAACTTAGCTGCCATCCCAGTATAGCCAGACATCCCTGTCTTATCCTGTAACCTGACAAAAGTTTAGAAAATGTGTGAAAAACTACTTAATGTGCAGTTCAAGCATCAATAATGATAATGTTGTAAAAAGATGATTTACATGAATTAACATTTTTGTTCTAAATGAATTTTTTTTAAAAATGTCAATTTTGGATTCTCACCAGTGGATTCATCAGCTGTTTGTAGAAACGTAATAAAAATGCTTTTTCATCACTTTGTTTACACAGTTTGGTCTTTTTGTGGGTCTAAAGGCTTCAAAAGCAACTTAAAGTTGATCGGACATGTTGTCTGTGTATTGAGGTGTTTCACATTTTGTAATGTGTCATTTTACAGCTTAAAATATGTTCCAAGCATATTTATTACTCTATCGCTTTTTAGGGCAAGTTTATAAATCAATATTGGGTTTTTTTGGTGGGTTTTTTTTTGGTTGATGCTGTAAGAGTTTTATCTGATTATTCAGTTAGAAGGAAAAATGTCCAGTGCGGCTCCCGAGCCACCTCGCCATCGAATGCCATTAAAATCCACCGCTGAAATTGTCAAAACATCTCTGCACACGCGTTTATTCATGCTGCCGGCCTCATGCAGAGTCATCAGCGCAAGAAATTTCTGGGGGAAGCACTTTATCAGGACGGGAGATTTAGAAGCCAGCGGCCATGCGGCAGAAACACAGATATGATATGAATGATTTATAGGCCACGCCGTGTTTCTGGAGTATTCCGATAGTGTGGATAGCCAACCTCAGAAGGGCCTTCTGGTTGTATGTGCCTTTTGTAAAGGCTTCTCACACACACACACACACACACACACACACACACACACATAGAAATCCGCTTCCATTTTGTGAGACCTGTTAAATCCCAGTTTGGGTCAAGTCAGCTTCATGGTCTGATCATCTGAATTCTTAACACTTACTTGTGCATTAATAAAACTCTGATTTGTGTTTTGGGAAAAAAAAAAAAAATAATCACACCCGGCAAGCGTGGCACCGAGGAGAAATATAAATTCCTCCTCGTGTGTCACTCACTCAAACGCCGGTGTTTCTCCACGGACGGCTTCACGCTGATAAAAACACCGACTTTAATCTGGATGTAATAAACAGAATGCTGGAGGAAACGGAAGTCTCCGGAAAAGCTTCTCGGTGGAATATAAATATTTCATCGGTGTGAATTTAAAGTAACACAGTATTAGTTGTGGAAGAGAAGGAATGGCTTTGGTTTTCATTTGCCTCGGTATTTCTTTCTCCCAATAAAAGCCAAGCGTTATTGAATGAACACGTATATGTTTGTTCACGTGTCGTTTGTTGGCGTCGCTCGTTTGTTTGCAGCGGTTCCATCCCGGAGAAGCGATGTGTGTCTGATAGGAAGCTGCTCCGGATCCGGCCCCGTCTCTCCTCGCTCTGTCACTGTCCCGTGGTTTGCGATTTCATGAGTGAGCTGGTAATAATCACGGGTGACTGGATTTTCACCTTTTTTCTTTTTTTTTTTTTTTCCCTCCTCCCTGAGATCCATAAGTGAAGGCACAGCCACACTTGTGAGACCTTCAGCTGCCATCTGGGAATGCTTGAGGTCTGAAGTCAGAGGAATCTTTACATCTGCTTCTCGTTGCCTTATCGGCCTCTGATATACATCCAACTTCAGGAAATAACACGTTACATGAAGCAGAATTGTTGCAATTACGATTAAAAAAACAAAAACAAAATGGAAATGCATGGTCGCGTTGCAGTACACAGTTGGAGGCACATTGTTTTGATGAAGACTAAATAAATAATAGAAATAATAGAAATAACAACTTAAATGGGCCAAACAGGGATTTTAAATGTAATTTTTACACATCTTGAAATATTCAAGTAAAGTATTTACAGGTGTTAATATATTCACTGTCTGCAGCCGTACTGCGCACACACACACACACACACACACACACACACACACACACACACACACACACACACACACACACACACACACACGTTTTGTGATTGCCCGCCTGACTCTTGTTTCCATCACATCCAGTTTAAGTGTGAACTTGTGCAAACTTTTACGCATCCGACACCTCTCCTCTTCCTCCATCTGCTCCCCTCGCTCTCTTTATGGTCTGTTTTGGTGATGTGGGGGGGGGGAGTGAGGACGAGGAGGATGATGATGTCAGTCCTGTTAGCAAATGCAAATCAGCCGATATCAGCAGGTTCACCCAGAATAGGAGCAGGCTTCAACAGTTTAGAAAACGGCTTCAACACATCGGCTCCTCTCTCCTGCTGCTGGTGCTCTGAAGTCGGAGGGATCAGGACATTGATGGGTGGGGGTCTTGGATGGGAGTTGTGGAGACAGGTGTAGGAAGCGGTGTTGGATGGCCGACCATCAGTGGGGAGTCGGTGACCTTTCCTTTCCTTCTGTCAATCTCTTCCCTTCTCCTGTTCTTCATACTCCTGCTGTTCACGTCCTTGTCTTTTCTGCGTCTCCATTGAGGCCCCGTTTACACTACGTTTATTGTGAAAACATTGTTTTTTTTTTTTTTTTACAGTTTTAAGAAAGTTTCACAATTACACAGGCATGCCAGAAACACTGAAAATGATTAGATTTGCATGTTGGGCCACTAGTTGGTGCTTTTGTTTGTTTTTGTAAGGAAACCACACACACATGCTTGCAGAGTAACATACATGGACATTCTGGTGGACAGACGACCATGTTGGATTGTTATTACAGTGACCGTCAACTACAAAACTACCATTCCCAGGAGCATATGGACTGGGAGTCTTGACAATCTGGAGGAAACTTTGTTCTTATTGTCCATCCACTCAGCATGTGCAGAAGAGCTGTTCTCTACAGCCTAGGTGTGCATGCTCAGTGGCAGCATTTCTGCTGTCTACACGGAAACAGAGCCTGAGCGTTTTCAGAAAGTTCCATTTTTGCCCGTTTACCTAGAGTATTTTCAAAAGTAGCGGTTTTCAGTGTAAACGGGCCTCGTAAGTGCAACAAAAGTTGCGCGTTTTTCACTTGAACTGGCTGGCGTAGACGTGCTGTTGGATGTCCACAGCAGCTCAGATGGGAAAACAAACCCACACACCAAGTGCAGCTCCGCTCAGACACTGGCGGTAATCTCAAGGAGTGGTTTGGCATTTCACCCTTCACCTCCACCCCTCCCCCACCCCCTCCTCTCTGTTTGGGAGCTTTGTCTGCACAGGTAAACGGGTTCGTGTCGCTCCTCTATCACGCCACCGTTCGTGATGGCGGCCGCAGGTGTCCGCTCACATCACAGCACAGGATCGTCTAGAACCGACACCAGTGGGCTTAGATCAACATTAACTAACGGGTCAGACGAGACCGAGGGTTCAGGGAACACCGTGGGAGTGTAATAAAGGCGACGCAACAACAATCTCGACCACATATTCAACGGTTTTGAAGGGTAATTAACTTCTGCAGTACAGACTTGTGTCTGGTAGACATCCCCTGTGAAGGAAACAAAGACTGTTGGCTCCTTCATGCCTCAAATCTCCCAAATAGTCATATTGTTGCATTTCAGATAACTTGTGGACATCACCTTGTAATGTTGTGACAGATGTGTCATTGTTTCGAGAGAGAAAGAAAGAAAAATAAATTCAGATTAGTGAAAAATGAATCCAATTTGAAGGCGTGTTGCAGCCGCGGGCTGAGCCTCTCGCACTGCTGTCCACCTTTGCTCAAAATTTAGCCCCTGCAAACTTTTAAAGATCCCAGCTGTGCTGCTCTTCTGCAGGTTTTCCCCCCATCAAACACTCAATTAGTCCGTTGCACAGTCCAAAAGTTGTAGAAGATATTTTAGAAGTTCAGATGACCCAAGCCTTCTTTAGGGCTGCACAAACATGATTAAGGTCGGAAATCTTGGAAGTTTTTTTGGCCTGCTTGTGGGCAGTAATGCTCTCACAATGTTTTAGTGTTCTGAACTGTCAATGGTCAGGATTATTTTTCCCAAATCAGCATTTGGGATGTGCCAGTTTTACCTGTGAACTGGCGGGGTGTGATGGCTTTGTTTTCCACAGATATGCGTTTGGCCCATCCACACCTCAAAGCCGAGCCGGCGCTTTAAATTTTCAACGACCAGTGTTAAAATTTTTTTTTTTTTTTTACCTTTTCGTGCTCCTCAAACGCCGTGTGGCCAAAAGCGATGTGTTTACGTGAAATGGCGTACTCGTGTGGACAGGCTCTCAAAATGCACCGTTTTGAAAACTTCTCCCAAGGTGACATTCTTGTGAAAGTGCTCCATCTACATGGAAACGGGGGGAAAATGCAACTTTTATGAAATGCTGCCACTGCGCATGTGCACCACGGCCTTAGAAAATAGTTCTTCTGCACATGCTCAGTAGATTTACATTGGGAACAAAGTGTCGCGACTCGCCGTCCAGGTTCTCCTGAGACTTTTATACTTTTAGAGTCACCGTAATAACAATAGAATATCTCTGTTCACCAGTTGTTGATGTTTAGAGTGTATTCTTCTCTGTGACCATGTGTGTGGTTCCACTACAACTAATAGCACCCACTAGTGGGCTGACCTGAAAACTGCATTGTTTTCAAAATGTTGCTTCGTAAATGTGAAACTTTCCTGAGACCAAACTGAAGCGTTTTCACTTGTGTAAACTGGGTCTCAATGATAAGAAATAGTTACTACTGAATATAGAGCTTTTATTAAATTTAGATTGAACCAAGTTTAAAGTTTTACCTCAAAGTATTGTTTTCACTGTCTAATTTTAATTTTCTCAACTAAAAGTAAAGTATAGTTGGGAATAAATGAAGACTTTTTGACAACGTGTTTAAAGAAACCCAACTCTTCATTGTTTCTCTTGTCTGTTTTCGTACAGCATAAATCAGATTTCAAGTTTAACTCTTGACATTTTGATTTCTTCCAACAGTTCTTGTCCATCTGGACAAACTGCTCCCACAAACTAACCTGCTGTCGTGTTAAAATCCACGTCATGCACTTATTCCTTCAATTTCAGGTGAAGCAGTTTGAACATTATTCAGTGTATTTTTCATGCTTGCAGCAGGTTTCTGAGCTTGGATGCAGTTTAAATAGCCTGCTCGTGCTTGCTTGGAAGTGTGAATGTAAGCGTGCATGTGTGTGTGTGTGTGTGTTTCCTACACACTGGACGTCTCCATACGGGCACCAGAGCAGACAAAGGTGTTTTTCCTCTCTCTCCTCCTGACCTCCTATATCCTCTGGACATTGTTCTCTGAATCCTATTGAACCACGAGTCGTGCGCGTGTGTGTGCGTGTGTGCGCGTGTGTGTGTGTGTGTGTGTGTGTGTGTGGCCAAGCCAATCACACAGAACAATGCCGCTGCTCGGGGAAGCCGTGTGATCTCTTTAAAGAAAGCCCTCTTGCTGCATTGTCTCCCCGGGAGGACAGCGGGGAGAAGTGTGAGCGTTAAACGCCGCCGGTGGCTCGGCTGGCTGATGAACAGACTACTGGAGTGTATACTCCCGACGGGCACGGTGGTGCCGTAACTCTGGAACTTCACCGGTATCTGATTTTAGTCGTGTGTGAAACATTCTTCTTAAGTCAATTACAAAAATTTTTACTTTGACATCTTATCGACACCTTGAACTCCAGTTTCCTGTCACAGTCTGAAAAGTTGTGATGTGAATATTTGTTAATAATCTAAGAATTGATAGAGCTGATTCTGTATTGATCTGCTTTTTCAACATTAAGCCGGTGTTGATTTTGCTTATTGAAGCTATCTAGTTCCAGATTTCAACCAATGGTTACCGACGTATATCTGTCACGTACTCGGTGTTGGTTTCTTTGCTGTTGTTTTTTGTACTTGATTACTTGGTAATGAGGCACACTTCACACAAAACGTGCCAAAAAACCTCTCCCGACAGCTTTACGCTGATTGTCACCCAAACAAGAAGTTTGAACGTGTCACCTTCAGCTCTGCTACGCATTTTGTTTCCCTTCCTGTTGACTGTTTACCAACAGAACACTGCAGAAACGTCCTCATCCTTCCAAAACTAAACAAAATCCTGCGATTGCAAATGTGATTTAGTGTTTCTGATTTTCAATTTAATTGTTTATTTCCACCTGTTTGAAATGTAGTTTTCACTGGTATTTTTGATTGTAGCTGTGGGCCCGCTTACACTGCAAACAATTTCAAGTGGCAACACAAAACCTTTTACGGTGCGTTTACACAACGGTGCTCAGAGCCACTGAAAATGCAACTTTTTGAAAACACTCATGCTCAAATCCCTGTGCGTGCACATCACGACCATAAATAGTCATTCTACAGATACTGCAAATACGTTAACACTTCTGAAATGACAACACAAAAACGATGTGTTTTCACGTCGTTGTGTAATGGAGACCCGTGTTTCTGTTCTGCAAAGCCGTGTCCACACGACGACCACGTTTCACCCAACCTAATGGTTTTTGACCGATCATCGACATCTGGCACGACATTTTAGGAGCCTGGAAATTATTTATTTATTTATTTTTAAATAGCGTCGAGAGTGGAGAACGTTTTAAACGCCGCCTCGGTTTTCACATGTGGACGGACAAGATGCACATTTGCTGGTGTGTGTGTGTGTGTGTGTGTGTGTGGCCTAATAAGTGAAATGTTGGATGTCTCGAATGAGGTGTGTTGTTTTGGTGTGTCTCTTAGGCACAATTACAGCGCCACCTATAGGCCTGGCAGATAGAAGTCATCGTTTTGAGTCCTTTTTATGTTGTTGTGTGGATGGGGAAACTTTTCTAGATTGACAGAGAGAAAAAAGATTGTTTTGGCTCATGTACAGTTCCTGATTCTTTGTCCTTGAAGACTGCGATGGCGCTCGCTGCTTTTCAGTCTCGCAATGTTCTTTCTCTGCGTTATCTAACAGCCTCGCATCAAACCGTCACAAATTGGGAGCACGCGGCCTTGAATGATTCTATACATTGCTCCAAAAACACCGACTGTAGTGCGTTTGGTGTCAAGTGCTGAAAAACCAGCGTTTGAGAGAACTTGTTTGTGGCTGAAATGTTGAGCTTCTCGCTCGTCTTGGGAGGCGAGCGGCGTGAGGGAGCAGCGATTACGAGCGGAGATGTTCAGCGTGTTGGGATGAGTGACGAAAAGCTGAAGGTAAAAGAGGCTCTGCTTCTCTTGTGGGATTTTTTTTTTTTTTTTGAAACTGTTGCTTCGGTAGATAGAGGAAGAAAA